>JBBPUG010000098.1:0-48428 GCA_038094535.1 Tubosaeta aff. alveolata
ACCATCCCCCCATGGGAAAACTGCCAACCCTCAACCCAGGCATTGTTCCCCACCACCTACTGCCCAATCTCCCCCCCCCCCCCCCCCAAGCGTCCCCCTCATTGCTGTGATTCATCACTGTCATGCCCCATCCCCATCCACTCAATTGGGTGCAGGTACCACTCTTTCCTGTCAAACACCTTCCATACACGTTTCACCCCACCCATTCTGCCTCAGCATGTGCTGAAGTACTTTACAAAGCATCCTTTCTTTTGGACATGGATGGTGAAAAGCGGCCCCAATAAGGGACAACCCCAGTCCATCCCCACCATCCCCACATCGTGTCCCACCCACGCCCCCTGGGCAGTCTACTGGACAGTGGATTTATTCCACTTGTTCAAAGCCCATCTAGCCCCATCTGCCCTTGTCGATGGCAGGGTCCCAAGAGCCCTGGTACATTTATACCAGAATAACATGCTCTTACACTTCTGCCAACAGTCCTGGCCCAAGCAGCCTAAGCCCCCTCCACCCCCTCCTCAGTTACCTGTCGTAGCCCCCCCACCCCTTCCCACCCTGGATGTGGACCCCACCCCTAGCCAAACTCTGGACCATTTGATACAATTGGTAACCCACCTCCAAAACAAGGTCGCCACCCTAAAATCCACAGCTCTCCAGGGCCACTTAGTTCCCATCACCCCTACTACCCCCTCAGACCGCACTATCACCACCACCCCCACTACCCCAACTGGCCCCCATACACACAAAGCACCTTCGAGCACTTCCCCCTCAGTAGATATTAACTCTCATCCTCACCTTATTGACCTTCTAGCTCATCCCCTGCCTTTATTACTAAAGCTCACTTCAGTCCCCCCCCACCTCCCCCTCCCATGCCGCCAAACTCAACAGAAGAGACAGAGTACTACAGGATCGCCTGGTCCGCCGATGTCTTGTACATCGATTCAGATGGCAAACGATCAAGTTTCTCCTATTGCATTGACAGCAGAGGCTTTCTCTATTCCCGACCAAGCACCACTGACGACTCTAAATCCCAGTATGACATTTCCATCATCATCGAAACAGAGGACTCCCAGGATGACGACGAAGTGGAGGTAATTGTTTGAGGGTTATCTGCCGAGAGGGCCCCAGTGTGGCCAGCACCAATAACTGAGACCAAGAACGCTAGGGTGTAGACATACATGCTTTCCTTACATCTGACTGTACTGTCCGACATGGGGCTTGCTCCCCGCTGGACAATAAACATGGATTCCAAAAAAAAAAAAAAAAAAAAAAAAAAAAAAAAAAAAGATGAGGTCAACATTTGAATGTGTCTCGAAGATTGCTGAGTCATCAGGGCTTGCTTATTCGCTTGACAAAGGGGCAGACGTTCAGCCAGAATCGCAACACGTATGGAATGCCCTTGTCAAGGTAAGTTTATGTATGCTTCATGAAATTTCTACCAACGGTGTGTAAAAATTATTCTAGGTTCACAAGGGTGTCAAACGATTCGAGAAGAAGGGCTGGATCCACTTTGAAGCTATGCAGCTTCTTGTGCCATTAAGGTGCCAAGGCAATAACAAGGTCGTGCCTCTCGGACAAATTCAAAAAGCTCATGCCACATCTTCAGCCACAAGTATGGTTTCATCCTGTTTGATCAATGGGATTTGGATCTGATGACACTTGCAGCGTCTGGCCCCATCACTACCATGGACAATCAACCTGTTCCCCCTCCCTCTTTTCAGCCACCTTCGGCACCTTCCTCATATATCGGATCTGCTGTGAGCTCTATCAATCCATCGTCAAGCATCTCTGCTTGCATAGAGCAGTTGAGCAAACACAAAGCGGATGATGATGATACATCTATGGTATCAGCCACTCTTCCCCCGGCATCAGTGATAAGCACAACATCTGGCTTGTCCAGCTCCAGTCACAAGCGGTGTGCAACCGAACGGTCTCATGACATTCATGAGCTATGGGATGGTTTCAGCATGCTTCAGAGCACGTTGCAGGCGAACACTCAAATCATGGAACGTGCGCTTCAATCCCGATCGGCACTTTCTAATCCTGTATCTATGCAGCCAAATACCACAGCTTTGGACAAGAAGAACTTGGCAAGAACATTGCTCCTTGAGCTTGACAGATCATTTCTTTCACCAGAACAATTAGTTGTCATTTTTGATGCGTTGGGAAAGAGTAGTGACCATGTAGACGCTTATCTTATGTTTGCGACATCAAAATCCTCCAGCACTGATGTTGCTCGCCAGGCATGGTTGACCACAAGGCTTTCTGAGGCAAAGGACTCTTGAATTGTGTTTGTTGAAACTATAGTAAGGGCAGGTGTGCCCACTACAGTACATTAGCTAAAACTACAATGAAGAAATAGCTGGAGTCTCACCTCAGTCACTGCCCATGATGTGAAACACGACTGAGGTGAGAGAAAAGTAACGTAAAGCTAAAAATATGGGCGGAGTTGTGATCGCATAAAACTCTGGAATGTTCAAATTAGTGTAAATGGAATAAGTATTGAAAACTAGGTGTTTCCGGTCTTCCCGCAGAAGAAGTGCTTCAAGACTATTGGAAGTGGCTGTGCGGGAAACTTCCAGAAGTGTCGGAAGCACGGGAATTCCGGAAACATCGGAAGTATCGGAAGATATATGGAGTTACACTTTGACAGTGTTATGCCATGTACTATCATTAGATCACTTTGTATCCCCTCATTTGAACAATACAGTGAATGGTTCTAATATCTATGGTTACGAAGGTACTCATTGTGATCCTGTCAGAGTGCCTCTGCAATCTCATCTTGCTTGCAGGACATGGTGTCGCGTTCAACGGTTGTGATGAAACCATTTGCAAGGGTGCCAAACACCACCAGATTGTCCTCTGAGGCACTGCCTTGAGCTACGTGAGCAGCCACCTCCCCATCATCTGACTCATCTTCATCATCTTCCAGATTGTACCGATGAATGATGTTGTGAATGCAACACAGGGCAGGGGGGATCAGAGCCTGGATGTCCATTGCATACTCGGCAGGAATTACGAGGATCTGAAAATGACACTTGAGCACACCTATAATCCGCTCAACCACATTGTGGAGCTGTGCATGCCAAAAATTGAAATCTTCCTCTGCACTCATAGGCCTTACTAAGAGCGTGAGTGGTGGATCTTAGTAAAACCAAAGTCATACGCACCTGTCAGAACCGGTCCTCCTTGCTCCTGATTAGGGGTCAGGGGGTCGGAGTTGCAGAGATGCGGAGGTGTGGAGGGGTGGGTCTTGGCGCAGGACTTATGTGTCGTGCCCTTGTGTAGGTTCAGGACCCTTAGGAGTGGAGTTAGGAGTTAGGAGATGAGGAGTTCAGAAGTTAAGGAGTTAAGGAGTTAGGAACACAGGAGGTGTTCTAGTTGATATTCTAACTAAAGTACAACATAGTATACTACAGAATATTTATACTACGGAGATACATAGGAATTACTACAGATTGATAATTGAGAACGTTCAATGACTAAAGTACTGAGTAATACGGAGGAAGAGATAAACGAAGCCGGAGCTGTGCACCGGGTATACTGATGACCGGAGTGGTGCGCAGTTTTGTTACATAAGCGAATCTAAACTAAATGAGGTGATGTCACATGGTCCAGAAGTCAGGTGATGCGTATCTGAGGAGATTGCACCAGAGATGGCCTGGAGTTGACCGGAGTTGACAGGAGTTGGACGGCATATGACAGCACCTCACTTGCCCACAGTCCCACTCTGGTAAGTGATACCGAGTGCCATGGTACAGAACAAGTAGTTGAGGACAAAGTGGGTATCCAGCATCTGTGAGGTAATATTTGCTGTCGGGAATAGTGAAATCTGTTGTGTGGGCATCATGATAAATGGAGGCGTCTGCCGCAGATCCTTCCCATCCACTTAAAACATAGACAAACTCCAGGTCGAAGTTGCAGCTGAAGAGGCAGTTTTGAGAGTGAAATCCTTTGCAGTTATGGGTCGCATGCCTTTCGGCTGCAGAAGGGGTACATGCGATGTGAGTTCCATCAATTGCACCAACGGCATCCTTGAAATATGGGTATACGGTGGGGTCGTTTGCAATGCGAAAGGGTGTTGGGTCATCTGAGCATGGCAACCTGACATATTTGGTATATATCCTGCTCAAAGAGAAGGCGTCTAGTATCTTGCGGAAATATCTGTCAAAGTATAACTCTGGACATCTCCGGAGTTCGTACAGAGACCAACTCCGGTCATTTCTCGCCCATCTTTCACCCTACCTCTTTTGGACTTACGCATACCTATTATAGTATAGTCTTACCTCGTGTTGATCGCTCGGTGGTGCTCCTACTCCCTCCAAACATGCGCTGCTATGCTCTTTGTTCTTTCCTGAAGCAGCGCGCCTATTTTCGCCTATTTTGTTCTGGACTTGTCCAGAGTTTAGCGAGCGCATATCCTCGTCACTATTTAACCCTTCCGACTTCTTCGTCTCACCTCAGTTGTGCTCAGTACTAGTGGCACATTCTGAGGTGAGACACTACTTGACTCTTAGTACCTTGTACTTACTTTACCTTAGTTGGGCATTGTTGCCCTTTATTTAGGTGAATACCAGTTGTGCTCAGTACTAGTGGCACATTCTGAGTTGGGCATTGTTGCCCTTTATTTAGACACTTTAACAATATCTATATGGAGAGGTAAGCATTCTTTTGTGTCACAACAGAAAGGACACGCTTTGACACTGTACCAGTTGCGCATTGAAAGTGCTCCCCAACGTGCTTGCATGATAAGCCAGCTACACAGGTATATAAGAATATCCCCAGCTGTTCCTCGATGGTACCACCCCTGGAGTGAGAAATCCCGTGTGTGGCGAGCTCATCAATGAGCCACTGAAAGACATGCTTGCGAACACCGAGTTCATTTCGAATGCGATCTGGATGGCCATCGAGGAGCTCTGACACCCACATTCTCCCTGACAGAATTGAGGTATGATATGGCCTGGGTGCTACTCATGTCTGTCCAATACTTGGGTCATTTATCTTGAGACTGATCGCCCGCATCATAACCTCAGCCATCTGACGATTTTGCTGGAGAAGAAGAAGGAATATTTCATCATCCAAGGAATCTTCTGTGTCATCGTCTTGAAATCCTGAGTTGTTTTGTGTAGATGCATAGTCTTCAGAATCGTTGAACATGTTGTATTATCATACTACTGTGCAGTGGGCTAGAGTACATACCATGGCAATTCAGAACACCGCTTGGTTACTGTAGACGGCACCTCAGCTCAGCCACAGGAAAAAAACCCAGTCCGTGAAAACCCAGTCCAGGTTTGGTTGGTGAATGGCGCCTAAACAACACTGCAAGCGTCACTACCAATGCAGGTGGTCCAACTGTACAAAGACCACCTCTTCTGCACACACCCAGATCAACTCACCACAGGCCATTTGATTCTGCCTCCGAGTCGTCTTCATCTTCCTGGTCTGCAGGGTACACGCTTTTATTCGCACTATCTGGGCATCTTCACTTGGTACTTTTTCAATGCACGTTCAGCCATTGATATGTATTTACACCTATCCTTCTGTATGCGCTCAACGCCAAGACGGGCACTAGTTGGTGGTCAAAGTCTTGCAAAGTGAACTGGCACCTCACGGTCTTGTCAAGCATGACGTGTTACTACAGTCAGAGGTAGGACATCCAGAGTGGATGTATGGTGAAGCAGTCAATGGTATGTAAAACATTGCGGTCCAGAACTCTGACAGACATGGGCAATAGGACTTTCAACATTGGTTTCAGTTGAGTTGAAATTGGGAGCATGACACTGAAACCACAGGTATGGCAGCGCTATTCATCTTTTTTTTTGCAACGACTCAATGGGTCCCTGGCAGCCAGGCAAGCTGAAACTGCACATATTTCACCTCATTTCCGATTCAGCCACCATAAACTGAAACAGATTCCCTTCGCAAAAAGCTGCACCAGTGATACCCCATTTATATGCCCAGATACCCAACTTTTATGAGGCTGATTGAGTCCCAACACACCAGGTCTTTGATGTGTACAAAGAGACCTGTATCTCTGACTTGGTGTCACTAGCTTTGAAACCAGGAACTATTGGAAAATTGCTTGCAGATGTCACCAAGGCCTGCAATAAGCTTGAGCTTTCCCCTATAACCTCCTGTCAGCCACAGATTTACTACTCAAGATTGTTCCAGATCTTGAAGAAACCCATACTGTGGAGATGGCAGAAGTCAAGAATATGTGTTTGATGGCATCATTGTGAGCAACACAACCATCACCCAGTCCTCCTCTTTAATTGACTGCAAGCACACACTGGTTTGTCAAAGGTAGACCCTCGTTGATAAATGATAATACCTCCAGCAAGACAGAGATAGGTGGTCTTTTGTTGCAGGGGGATCTCATCTTATGCTGACACACTTGAGTATGCACATGCAGGTGCCTTGGTAGTCCAAGTGTACACCTCCTTTGGTGTGGGCATGTGTCATCACATCAAGGATGAGCTCATCTCACTGCTGAAAGTAGAGGGGAAGATGTGACATGGTGTGGTAGATGAGGTGGTCCAGGTGTTGAGCTGGAAGGAATCTGAACAGCCAAAGCTGATAGAAGCAGGGGTGGCAACTGTAGGAAAGTTGATCAAGGAGGTAGAGGAGCTTAAGGTGTTACTTGATTAACTGCTCACAGAGAAGATGACTTAGAGATGGATTTCTGATAATGAGCTCAAAAAACCTGCAATACCTCTTCTATGGATACCTGTTATGCATGAGTTATCTATGTACTCCAGCTGTGAGTACAACATGAACACTTGTTCCAACCTTGCTACTGGAATCTGAAATCAGGGAAGATATGAGTATTGGGTGTGGAGAAGTGGAGCTAGAAGGGCAAAAGTGGGGAAGTGGGGCAGGCTTCCATGGGGCTCCTGGTTCTTGGCCCTTGTGAACTATACAGAGGAGCATATACAGTTAAACTGGACATCCTTATGGGGAAGCCTGGTCAATGCATGCATCTGTCAACACTGGCAAGTGTCACTTGGGGATGTGAGGGAACCACACTATTTCAGTCACTTTGAACATTTGATTGTTAGGATTGTCAGAGTCTGATTGACAGGCCTAGAGAACTTAGTGGGGGTGACTGCACACCCTTTTCAAGAAATGTGGCAGTGGAAGGCACCAACTAAATCCACCTATGAATGAGATGGGGTAAAGGATCATTCCAGGCTTCTGAGATCAATACAATGAAAAGGTTGGACAAGAGGTGAAAGTAATTTTTCTTTGGCATATGTCACTAACCTTGACATCCTAGACATTGTTTGAATATGCAATGTATGTGGGTGCCTCTTGGTGTGTGGCTGAAACTTACAAAAGTTTTTCAGGTACATTTGTTACCCTTCTCCATTTTACTTTCACCATAGCATACATGATATTTCTGATTTCTTATCCTACAAGGATCCATGCTCTATACTCCTAGGTATTCTTGGCTATAGAACCTTTAATAAATGTTATCCATGAAAAAACATCTAATGGCTTACAAATAGTGTGTTCAGCAATTAGGTTCACAAGAAGTTCATGCATTTTCTGTGGCTTGTATTGAGGATAGAACATATTAAGTGCTTCAGTGACTCTAGTAGCACTTCCAGATGATTCATATTGCTTAGCTGCAGTGGAAATTGGATCATGTACTTTCTGCTGGTGTAGAAAATAGGAGTGTTCCAAGATCAAGGCAAAATCTACAAATATCAATTATTATATGTAATAAGAGACTCATATTGTTTTGGACTTGCCAACTCCAGTATTGAGAATTTGCTTCCATGCCTCAGAAAAACAATGATTCTGTACAGTGTTAGGCAATCAGCTTATACATGTCAAACAACATACACTTGAGGGGATACTCCTTTCTGCTGAAATCTAATCAATATGATTAGCTATAAATATGGCTGAGTAGTCATAAAATACCATTGAAGAAACAATCATCTATGGAAAGCCAATCAAATTATTATAAAGTTAGATTGATTGAAAAACATACATTCTATCATATACAAATAATATAAGTGAACATTAGTTAAAAATGGGATTTGTTCTCTCACATCCTTGTAAATATATTAGAAGTTCAAAAGACATTCCTAAAAATAAACAAGAACTTACAGCCTGAGAAATGAAGTAGGTGACACAAATAACATAATATGATAGTAAATACATACCAGCTATGTGTTACGAATATACCATGTCAATGAAATAACATAAAGATAATAATGCTCTTACATCCTACAAAATATAAGTATACATAAATAGAGTGAAGGCCATGGAAAAAACATACATTCTTGAATATTGAAATGAAGCTAGAATGAGATTTGGAAATGTCAAATTTAGAAAGAGATTAGAAGCAGAAAAACTTACACAGAAGTGCATAAAGTATAGTGGCAAAATTAAAATCTTGTCAGGTTAATTAATATAACTACTATAATTACCTTCTAAAAATGGAAGTATCAGTTCTATAACATGCATTTAAATGAATAAAACACTACTTACTGCCTACAAACACCAACACAGTAGGATAGAACAAACATCAGAAGTTAGCACTACCAGTTAGACCACTTACTTTCTATGAATGAGAGAGCAGCAGGATCAGCATCATTCTAAATTCCCAAATGTCAATCAGACCACTTACTTCCTAAGAATAAGAGAGCAGCAGGATCAGCCCCGTTCTGAATTCCCCAATGTCAATCAGACCACTTACATCCTATGGATGAGAGAGCAGCAGGATCAGCCCCGTTCTGAATTCCCCAATGTCAATCAGACCACTTACAAGCTATGGATGAGAGAGCAGCAGGATCAGCCCCGTTCTGAATTCCCCAATGTCAATCAGACCACTTACATACTATGGATGTGAGAGCAGCAGGATCAGCCCCGTTCTGAATTCCCCAATGTCAATCAGACCACTTACTCCCTATGGATGTGAGAGCAGCAGGATCAGCCCCGTTCTGAATTCCCCAATGTCAATCAGACCACTTACTCCCTATGGATGAGAGAGCAGCAGGATCAGCCCCATTCTGAATTCCCCAATGTCAATCAGACCACTTACTTGCTATGGATGAGAGAGCAGCAGGATCAGCCCCATTCTGAATTCCCCAATGTCAATCAGACCACTTACTTGCTATGGATGAGAGAGCAGCAGGATCAGCCCCATTCTGAATTCCCCAATGTCAATCAGACCACTTACTTCCTATGGATGAGAGAGCAGCAGGATCAGGACCATTCTGAATTCCCCAATGTCAATCAGACCACTTACTCCCTATAAGTGAGAGAGCAACAGCACAGTGTATAATCAAGGATTAGCACTTTGCTCAAATCTCCAATAATCAAACCACTAACTTCCTACAAATAGAATGATATGTGACATGTTAAAACTACTAAAGATGTAGTGACAAGATTTCTTACTGATGTGTGTGAAAACCATGTTGCCATTCCAATGAACAACTGCTTCTCATCTTCATTGGTGAACTTCAATGAAGCTACATCAAATGCATGATTAACCCATGGCAGTAATAGCCTAATTTTCATTAATACCTGTTGACCTTTCTAAAATGATTATCACATACTCTATTAGGGAATACTTGATGCAGAGTTGTATGCTGGTATGCTGAGTGGTGATCAATAACATCTGCAATGCCTTTTCATTCAAGGCTTCTGCAGTTTTCTCCAAGAGAATTTGACATCCATTGTCAGATTTGTGCATATCTATACAGAGAAATAAATCCAACCACAGATAGGGATTATCATACTTACTTTCCATGTGCACATAATCCTTTGGAGGATATTTTCTTGCCTTCAATCTTTCCCATGCAGTGCTATCTCTTAGCATCTGCTTTGCATATTCCTTGACCCTAACAAGCTTGTCTCCTTGAGGTAACTTTCTCTCATCTGGTGTGAGTTTCCCAACAGCCATGGCCAATAGGGCATCACATTTAGTGAAGACAACCACAACAGGCACTACAATTTGATTTTTGACAGTGAGAAAGAAGTCAAACACAGGAAAGCAAATAGTACCATTCCCTGTGTCACACTCATCAAAAAACATTTCCTCTGCTTTCAACACTGCACGATGATACTCATCCATTGGAATGCAATACCTGTCCAGCAACAAATTATTTTAATTGTACCATCAATATTGTCTCCTTACCATATAGCATGAATCCGTTCCTTGAGCTTAGTGGTTGTTGCACGTTCAGCAACAAAGTCCTTCATTTGCTCAAATTCATCCACACGGCCGGCTTCAAATCCCCGCGAGTCATGAAAGACGAAACCTGGGTTACTCCGGAAGATCATCTCATTCTTAATGTTGTGGAGTCCACGCTAGGCACATGCCAGTTCAACCGAAAGAGGACCGAGGCGATAACCGATACATACCTCCCTAGATTCCAGAATCTGTGCACGATCAACCTGATCTCAAACTGTGAGTTTTTTGTGCTCAGTTAGAACGACACAGACAAACCTTCTCTCCCCGTTCGTTGTAGATTTCTGGGTTTTCATCTTTCGGATGGCGCAGAGCGGTAGTCTGAGACTGTTCTCCCTGCGTTTTCTTCGGCAACATCTCCTTTGATGGCAATATTTCCCCCGTTGGCAATTTCTTCTTTGAGAACATCTTAGAAGCCCGTTTAAGGATGGTCTGGATACGGGACTGCCGTATGTGTTTAGCAACGACAACGGGGCCGTATGAATAACATACCTTTTCTTTCAGTTCGTGGCCGATCTCTGGGTTGCCCATGGGGGAACGGACATCCTTGAGAATAATCAATTGATGTAGCGATATGCGAATCATGATTCGAAACGATACCTTTGTTCCCTCGGGCTGATCATTGCCGATCTCTGGGCTATCCACGGGGCCATAGACATCCTTTGAGAATAGTCAATCTGCCGAGCTGATAATGTGAATCGTGGAATGAAACCATACCTTTGTTCCCTCGGGTTGATCATCGCCGATCTCTGGATCGTCTGTAGAACTGCAGATATGCCTCAGAATAGTCGTTTTTCCCGCATTGGGCCGTCCGATGATGAGAATCCTGAACCGTCCAAACTTTTCTTTGAGCACTTGGAGCTCTTCGTTCTCCATGGGTGAGCGCTTGAGCGAGGAAGGGAACCGAACACCTCGGCTGTGGTTCTGCGGATGCAAACAACACATGCAAACAATCAACCGAAATCCGATCGGATACGACGTAGCCTTAGACTGCTTCGTTCGTGAACGACTCACGCTACGTGACTTTTGCACCATCCAGGACGTAGTTCTCCCCACACAATCCCGACTGCTTTGGCTAGGATAAACCTGCTCAGCGTCACGTCTGACAATCACATTAGATGTTCATCCGCACACGATGCATGCCACCCGTCCATTCCGGCGCAAGAGATACATTGGGATGGATAACAAACAGACACGGATGGATATAGAAGCACTAGCAAAGTCTTTGTCGGTGCGTTTTTCCCCAGGAGTAAACAGCTGATCATTTTGCTGCCTCCACTTCCCTTTACGAGGCGCCTATCTGAGAGTGCGTGTCATTACTCTGACTCTGGATTGACATACATTATGCATACGGGCTTTCCCCAGAATTACTTCACCTTCATGTTGAAATTGGACGAGTCTATGGCGAAGGATCCTTGACCAGAAGGTATGGAATTGGACTCGATACTGAAGGTGCTATCGTGGGTGGAAAACGGAATCATTGTCCCTTTCTACAAACTGTGTACTTTGGCAGCACCGCCAATATTCGGAGGCGGATTGCTACCGATTTCTCTGTCTAGACTCTAGAGTCGAAACTCTGATCGGTACGAACGCTTGATCTTGTTCCCTTGCTACGTCACACTCCCCAGGTTCCACATGACGCGACGTGTGTGCCTCCCTTTTGCGAGATCAAAATCATGTAGGACGGATCGTCTGCCTTCGCACAATACGAGCCACCGTCAGCTTCAGATTGGAACGTGAGCCTATATTGAATGAAAGGTTCGAAAGTGCGCGCATAGGGCGTGTCGTCCATGACTCCGCGAGACACATGGCACTGAGAAGTGTTCGTTCGAGGAAGCACCAGATTGTGTCGAAAATGGACCAGGAGGACGGGGAAACGGTGCATGTGTATACAAGGCAGGTAAAAGTACCTTGTAGTTGGCGATAGCATAAAAGGCTATTGAGACCTACCAAAGGTATGAGTATGCGAATGGCCGTATGATTTCGACTTGCTGTTCGCTATCGAATGATGCTCGGATGTCAGACTCAAGCAAAGAATCTGGAAAATGACTGGACCGAGCGGACATGATGGTTTACGATACAGACTAGACAAATGTCCGGTGGGAGCTTCTCTAACACCAGGGTCCGCTGAGCCTGCAGGCTGCCCTAGGTATGAGATGAAAACGGAATCGCATCAGTAAAAGGCGATCAGATTGCCACAGCTGAGGACTCACCCGCGATACATTTCATCCGTATCACATGAATGCGGACCCTACGTCAAACAACGCGTTGATCGGGGAGCTCCAGCCTCACGAGAGCGGAGCGGCGTTGCTAACAGGGCAGTTTTGCTTATCAAAACGACAACCATGAAATGGAGCGTGACATGACGTACACTCAAAACTGCACGGTGTGGTGGGGTGCTTCTGCTGTGCGTCTGGCCATGGTCAGTATTCCCAGAATGGTATCGAAGATGGGAAAAAAATGATGTGATCAAAAAAGGTTGAGCGTACGTTGCGTCAAGTTGAACGCCATCTCGATATATAGGTCTGATGCGCCGAAACATGTAATATGAACCCCCTGACGATTGCAGTTGCGAGTGCGGGCAGGGTTGGCCACCTCCGAGGGACTCCTTCTCGACTGCTCCTGGTAAGTAGGTGAGCCGCCTTCTCTCTAGCGTCGGCTCGAGCTATGTGGGTGCCTGCGGTGGCGGCTCGATGTTGACAGCTTCCTTCACGTCATGTTCCCTAGGTCAGTTGACGAACTGACGGAACAAGTCCGAGCAGAACGATTCTTGTCGTTCGTTCGATGGATCACGCGTACGTCTTTTTGTTGCCACGGATCACGAGGGGGAGCTGATTGAACCCCCTAAGAGGTCCCATCATCAGCGGGAGAACTTTTCCTTTTTGACAATTTTCCTTGTTTTGTGCATCTCTCTTGCGTTGCCACGCGCCCACGCAATGATGGCTGTGGACGCGAACAGCGTTTCGGGGGTTTTCATTTGGGATATAAACCACCGTCGAGTTTTACCCACTGCTCCTATAAGACGTTCATCTATCTCTCTTCACGACTCGTCACGATCTCATACCCTCTTGTATCGTCTACATGTTCAAATTATCCTACATCTTTTGCACGCCCAGGCATATAAAGATGCCTGGAGAGAGACGCGCATCAATGCGTCAACGCTCACGCGAGTTGTGCGTCGCGTTCTTTCCTGGATACGTTCGAGACTGACCGCGTCTCAGTGCTGGCGAAATACCGTCGCCGTGGCAAAATAACCTATCAGACATTCGCAAGTCGCTCGAGGCACACGAGCGCACTGGTCACAACGCTTGACCCCACTCCATATATGACCCATTATGATCGGGGACGCAAGGAATAAAGAAGAAAGCAACCATGTAGTAGAGCATGTAGGAATCAGGACTGTGTAGCTTTAGCATCCACAACTAGGAATGTCATGTTCAAACGCTCAACACTTTTCCCTTTCCCTTGGTGCCCTTGTCGCGCAAGACAGGGTGCCCAGCTGCCCTCCGTGCTACCACTTGTCCCTCCACCTGCTCCAAATCACGCGCGTCACGCGCCCTCCGCTGTGCGATCGACTGCAAAATCTTGTCCCTCCGGACGTGTCCCGTCAAGCGCCACGTCTTGCTGCCCGCCTGCGACATCCGTATCAACTCGTGCCGCCGCATCCGCGCCACGAGTCCGAGCGCAAACCGTTCCTCCAGCCACTTTTCACGCGCCGTGCGTTCCCGCGCGTCCATATCCGCCATGTCCTGGGGGTAATAAAACGGGTCGACGAGCCCGACGACGGCGCGTTTGTACGTCCGGTGCGACCCCACGGGTCGGAGACCCATCTGGGTGCGCCGGAGCGGCGAGATGTAGTTGGCGGTGCGGATGTACGTCGTGCGCACGCCGTAGACGGTCCAGAGGTACGACCGCACGTCGGTCTTGGTCACCGAGGGGGGTATGCGGAACGTGGCTTCGTACGGGTTGTACGCCTTGCCCGGGGGCGTGTGGTTCCGTACGAGCTTGAAGACGATGTTGGGCAGGTAGATTTTGTGGCCGGTGATGCGCGTCGAAGAGGGTTTGGACACGACGCCACGGATGCGGTTGCGCCGCGCGTTGAGGGCGACGAGCCACTCGGACGGCGTCGGGATCTCGCCGTCTTTTTGGAGGAGACCTTTGGCGCGCTGGCGGGTGTAGGTGGCGTGTTCGGTGGGTGTGAGGGGGCTGTCGGGCGGGGGGAGGAGGTGCTTGGGTTTCTTGAGACGGCGTGCGCGGACCGCGAGCGGTGCGGAGGCGTCGCGGGCGAGGGCGGCCTGGGGCGGGAGAGTCGTGTAGAGACGCCTCCAGAGCATGACGGAGGAAAAGGAATGACGACGTCACGTGTCACGTCACACACTCCTTTACATTCCGAATGGCCGTGTTCGGTCGATTAGTTCGATTTTCACGCTCAATTTTCGTTTCTTTCGCTGCCATCGTCGGGTTTTCGTGTCTGCTGACGTTTGTGTTTGTTTTATATCAGCCCACGCCGGGACCAGGCGTGATACAGCGACTGGGATGGCAGTCTTGGGATACCGTAACGGTGGCCAATACCACAGCCTGGTGGAACATCTCAAAGCCGGAGGACATGTCGAGCTATCCGACGGACGAATGGATGCCTTTGTGGCCACATGACACCGGGCGTGCGTTATATGGTCATCTCATATCCCTGCGCTAAACCCGATCCTAGTCTCCGAGATTGCGATAAACAGGTGCTACGTCCCACCTGACATGGTCGGACACATGTGTGATCCAGACACGACCGTAGAAAAGGATGCTATCAAGGGCAAATGGGTCCGTGTGGACCGGGATCTGAACAAGGAGACTGGCGTATGGACTCTGGTGAGACTGTTCGGGGAGGTTCTGCGCAATAATGCTGATCGTCGTAGAATATATATTATAGGCGAACAAGACGCCTCGACATTCCCCTCATCACCGACCTCAAGCTCCTCCCGCCAGGGGAGGTACCTACGCCCGTCAGTGATTCGTGGGTCAAGGTCGAGCACTCCATCCGAGACGGCGTCATGCGCACAGACCCCCTCTTTTTGTGGTACAAGACTGGCAAAACGATGCAGGAGATGAATGCGGAAGAGAAAGACAGTATCATCACAGAAATCGACATCCTCTTCGGTGAAGACCGGCCCTGGTATGGGTTCGAAAAGCTGGAACCGCCAGTCACCCCGGAAGAGAAAGACCGCATCTCCAGTGTATTTGTGACGTTTCGAAAGGGTATCAAGCGTAAGTAGAATGCTGGAGGCTCGTATGGTGGTTGATGTCCTATTAGCCGTCCCCCGCGCACCCCCACTTCATTTCTCAAACGACGGTCGTTTCAAGATACTTCAAGTTGCCGATCTACACTATTCCGTGTCCCGCGGTGTGTGTCGTGACACAACATTAGACCCCTGCGAAGCCTCCGACAACCTCACCAATTCCTTGTTGGGACGTATCCTCGACCTCGAGAAACCGAACCTCGTCGTCTTTACAGGCGATCAGCTCAACGGCCAAGGCACATCTTGGGACCCAAAGTCGGTGCTTGCCAAGTTTGCGGTGGAGGTAACCGACAGGAAGATCCCATGGGCAGCTGTGTTTGGCAATCACGACGAAGAGAATGGGGATCGCAAGGCCGAGCAGATGAAGATGATGCAAGCACTTCCCTATTCACTCGCCGAGCCAGGTCCCACGTCCGTCCGAGGTGTCGGCAACTATGTCCTCAAGGTCAAGAGTGCGGATCGGTACGTGAGATCTGTCTAGGATGGATATATGCGTTCATGGTTGGGTAGTTCCATGACACATTTGTTAACGCTCTACTTTTTGGATTCTGGGTCCTACTCCAAGGGGTATTTAGATTGGTTTGGCTACTTTTTCCCTACTGAATACGACTGGATCCATACGGTGAGCACGTACATGGGCAAGCAACGAAAGCTGATTGACATTGTTCTTAGGACCAAATCGACTGGTTCCTGCAACAATCTGCGTCGATCGAACCTATTGAGCGTCCATTTCAACCTGACCCGGCCGAAGAAGACTTGTGGGAACGGGATCAGATTGCACCCACGACGCGCAGGCTGGCCAAACCCAATGCGATCATGTTTTTCCACATCCCACTGTAGGTCCGTGTCGAGTAGATGATCCGTTCCTGAGCACGTGTTCTAGGCAAACGTCATATGACACGGCAGACCAGGACGGTCGTACGGGTCTGCCACTAGACTTTGGGATACATGGACTCGAGAACAAGGGCTCTGCTAAAAAGAGCGATGGCATGTTCGAAAAGGGATTGCTCAAGGCGCTCGAGAGCGACCATCGTGCTGGGGGTAGCATTCCTGAAGTCAAAGCTGTTGCCAACGGGCATTCTCACAGTGAGTTGCGCTGTGCGTGACGCGGTGTGTGCTGACGGGCGTGGCAGACACTGAAAACTGCAGACGTGTGCGGGGTGTGTGGTTTTGCTTTGGTGGTGGGGGGTGAGTACTTGTCGATGCGGCAGGTTGGTACTGATCCTCTTCCACAGATCCTACTCTGCTTACGGCAAGATTGGGTAAGTGCGGCTGCTGGCGTCCATGCTGTCCCTCATTCTCCCCAGCTTTGACCGGCGGTTCAGAGTGTACGACGTCTCCGACTATGGCGAGACTATCAAGACGTACAAGCGTACTGAGCACGACGAGGTGTTGGATGATCTCGTACTTGTTGGAAAGGGAGCTGCGCCGTACAATTAAATTGAATTTTAATGTAGTACTAGTTTCCCACACGTTGTGCGTTCAAAAGCTGGTTTATGAGCCACCCAGAATTCTTGATGGCTTCCTCCTACGATGGACACAAATCTCGCCGCGACAACCACTCGGTCGCCTCAACCCACTCCTCTTCCTCCTCCTCCTCCCGCTCGGGTCGTTCAGCACACGCAGGTCGCCTTTGATCCTTCCGTTGATCCCATGTTGATCCCTTCTTTTCAGCCTGCGGTCGAATCCGCCGTCACGAGGCTCCTCGTGGCCATAAAGCAGCTCCTCGAATCCCTCACAATGTGGAGCAACCTCCAGCTGACAGAGACCCAGATCAGCGACGTCTACGTCCGTCTGGGCAACGACTTCAACGCCGCAGTGGCTGCCTTCGCTGCCTTTGATATCGAAATGACGTGCGTGCACATCACCTCATCCGCGTGTTGAACTGCCATGTATCTTTAGAGACCTCATGTCCATTCCCGAAGACCTCCGTGACGTGCTCGAAACCTGCCTGGCTGAAGACGCAACTCCAGACAATCTGGCCATCTATCTACCAAAGGTGCGCGCGATCATCACGCGCCTCTTGCAAGGCCTTCGCACAAAACAATCCATGTACCGTCGCATCGTCTCTGAGCAGCCCCATGCCTCCCGCCATCGCTCGCACGCTCGCACCACCTCCCGCTCCTCCAAGTCTGAGAAACCCAAACAAGAGGATGATGCACGACAGCGTCGTTCCCAGCTCTCGCGGAGCCACGGCGACGAAGAGCGGGTCGAGAGAGAGAGCGTCCACGCACGGCACGCGTCTCGGCCCTCCCACTCCTCCAAGCACTCCGAGTCCCAGATTCCCCGCATGACCCCACCGCCCGTCTTCCAGGAACCAGACGACGACCCCCCCGCCGACAAGTTGCCCAACGGGCACCATGCGTCGGTTCCACAGCACCCCCGGTCCTCTCAGCCACCGACGCTTGCCCAGGAGCCTGCAGAGCCACCCACGACACTGCCCCCGCGTGCGTACCCACCAGCAGGCGAGCCGGAAGCGAACGCCCCGCCGACACATGCCCCTGTCCCGCCTTCTGTCAAGCGTTATTCGCTTGTCGACAAGCCCGTGTCGTCCCCGCCGCGTTCCCCGCCCACCGTCGTGATCGAAGAGCCCTCGCCGGGACAAGACAGCGCCGAGCCCTCGCCACCGCACACGCCACCGCCCGACACGCCCGCGGTCCAGAGCTCGCTTGCGGCACTGAAGAAGAGCGAGGCGCTCGAGCGGCGTGCGTCCAAGCGCTTCTCGACGTATCATTTCAGCAAGATGACGGGCTCGATCAGGGAGCGCACGGTCACGTCGCCCAACCGCCGGTCGATGGCGGCCTCGTCGACGCTGACCCCGGGGGATTTGGCGGTGTTGACAGAGGTGGACGAGCCGGAGGGGAAGCGCGAGAAGCGCGGGCCGAGCACGCCGTCGCCTGAGGCACCCCCTGTACCTCCCTTGCCGACGTCGGTGGTCGAGAGCGCACGGCCGACGGTGGTACGGGCGCCGACGCAACTGGGCAAGGTGGCGGAGGAGGCCGAGCCCGAGGAGTCTCCTGCGAACGCGTTCCCGGTGTTCCTCCAGGTCGGGCGTGAGGTGAAGAAGGTGACGCTCGAGCCCGAGCTGACGTTTGCCTCGTTGCGCGTGCTCTTTGTGGACAAGTTCTCGTACAACCCGGGTATGGAGAACTTTCCGGCGATTTATATCCGCGATCCGTCGAGCGGTGTGCAGTATGAACTCGAGGACATTGACGAGGTGCAGCCCAAGTGTTTGTTGTCGCTCAACATTGAACGTGCGTGATTGGGTCGTGTGGTGGTGGACGCTGACTGATGTGTGGCACAGCGCTCGATCAGATCAAGCAACACATTGACGCGCAGATGGCGACCCTGACCAACGATCTGAAGGAGCTCAAGAACGCCATGAACAAGCCGTCACCCCCGATCTTTGCGCACGAGTTTGCAGAGAGCACGCCCGTTGCGGACCGGCCGACGGAGAAGCAATTTGCAAACGTGGCCCACAGGCTGTCGCGCATCGTCGGGGACGCGAACCAGTCGAATCCGTTTATCTTTCCGCAGACGACGGGCCAGTCGTTGCAGCTCCAGCCCCAAGCGACGGGGGCGTCGGTCATGTCCGAGTATTCGAGCCGCGTCGTGGACGACCTCAAGACGCAGTTTGACGAGGTGCAGAACCTCCGGCGGGACCTGGGCATCCTACGACAGCTCTACACCGAGTTCCGGACGTCGACCAAGGCGTCGCTCGGTGCGCTGCGTACGCAGACGCACGCGGTCAAGCAGCTCGCGGGCAGAGTCGGGGGTGCGCGCGCGTTTGTGGACACGGGCAAGACCAAGCTGGACACGCGCAGCCAAAACGTGTTGACGCGGATCGAGGAGCTGCAGGACACGGTCGAGGCACTCAAGGACGACGTGATCAAGCGACATGTCACCCCGAAGCCGCAGCTGCTGAAGACGATCCAAGGGGAGGTATCTGCGACGGCGGCGGAGCTGGCGAGCCTCAAGGAGCACATGGACACGATCAAGCCCATGTGGAAGAAGACGTGGGAGGAGGAGCTGCAGAACATCGTGGAGGAGCAGGGGTTCTTGGGCCATCAGGAGGAGCTGCTGGCGGATTTACTCGAGGACCACAAGGCGGTTTCGGACGTGTGTGGGCACGTGCAAAAGGTGATCTCGTTGCGTGCGGCTGCGGGGGGGAGCGCGCGCGGGCGGTCGTTCAAGCCGCCGCCTGCCGAGGAGGGGCACGGGCTGAGCACAGTGATGATGGAGATTCGGGGTGCGGCGGTCGACCCGGAGAAACGGATGAAGGCGATCGCGGCGAACCAAAAGCACCGGGAGAAGGAGCTGGCGAGTCGGTCGGACGCGTTTCAGAACGAGCTGACTGGGTTCGTGAGCGGCAAGAAGCTCAAGATGACGGGGGGTGCGGAGGAGGTGGAGAGGGTGCGGCAGAAGCGCAACGAGCTGGCCCTCAAGGCCATGTTTAACCATGGTGGGGAGAGACCGGCGTCGCCGACGGTCTGAGGTGGGGGCATTCTTGGGGGGGTGTACGCTTCGGTACCATAGTGTTTCATCGTCATGTTTCGTCGTCGCTTTATAACGTGCATGTGTTTTATGGATTTATACTCGGTCACCGTTTACATGAACAACCCTCTTCGTACGTCGCTTGCCCAATGGAAACCTTGTGCCTTGAGACCAGCGTCCACTTCAGGCTGCGACGGTCATACAGGGACTCAACTTTGGTGTCCACTCAAGTTGCAACATCTAGTATTCTTACAGACGGCGATCTACGCATTACTCGCACTGAAGCTATACACGGGCTCACGTCCCTTGTTCGTTGCGAGCCCGCCGCCTCGTGATCAGAGATAACGCCTATAAAAACAGAGAGTCGGACTTGTCATTTCCTACCCAACACCGGTGATGCCATCTATACATATGCGAACTATACACCCGCAACTCCCTGTGCTAGCACCTCGTTGGCATCGTTATCAAGGTTTACCACTGGTACTGAGTAGTGATCGGATGAAGGAACCCATCTAGGAATCAAACCTGCGTAAAAATCATTTCGCAAGCTGTCGCTGCCAAGACCGCACCATCACACCTTGCACTTATTCCCACTGGGAACAGGACCTATAGAGTCGAGCTTCAGTGGGCTACTGTAGCGGTTAACGAACTATTGGCTGTCGCGCGGTGAGAGCCACACCGTGGTAGGTTTTGGAGTCGATAAACACTTCTCTCACCTCTACAGTTGAACCAAACTTGTATCAGTGAACTAGCAAGGTGGTCTGGGATCGGTCACAGACGGTTTTCCAGACCAATATGCCGATTTTTGCCTTTCGTCTGAGTCACCTCCATCCAATTAGAGCCTTCGGGTAGCTATCAAAGAGTCAACAAGCAGTAACGTCACCATGTGGTCTGCTGGCGTTCAATTCCATCCACCGTCAGCTCGCACCATCGACGCCAACCTCCCATCTACTGCGTTGAGCTGTGTTATTTCTTGATTTAGGATCACAGGAGTAAGTTGCGTATTCGATAATTGGATCATCGCTGACTGAATCATTCGGACACGGTTTCGTGCCCACCCTCCCCGTACCGACGCAAAATAAGCCATTCGTCGCTGCTTTCCAAGGGCCGCGAGCCGAGCGTGGTAATTATGGATGTAGAGAAGCAGATGAAGGTGAATACGGCGAATGCTTCAAGATCAGGACCGTCATGTCGAGTCGGTTTTGTAGCCATGCCTACTCAGGCCCAGGTGGGTACAACGTTTCTCTGATACAATCAACGAGAACTCCGAGTCAACATCAGTACATGACTACAGCACAGCATAACAAACACTACTATTCTTACAGACACGCACGTTCATCCTTCTCTCTTCACCCGACCTTGACGAACTTGAACAACTGGGTAGGTTTATCGATGATCGGCGGGTAGATCGTGAGGGGGGAATAATTGATCTTCTCGATCGCAATCTGTGGCACAATTTAGCGCACTGTAACAGCTTACTGGGAAAACCGAGTCACTTCGGATTCAGGGTCGGACTCTTTAGCGACCGTCCACCCTCTTTGAAAGTCACCCTTGGGGGTAATGCTAAACAAGGGTGGTTTAGCATTTCAGGGACTCATCACGTGTACCACCTACACGAGGCCAAAGTAATTCCTAGATGTCGCAGGACCGACTTGCCACAGTACGTTCTGCGGCTCGTCGGCGGTTGCAATGACCTTGTCGTCGAGGATGCCGGAGTAGCGATACACGTTTTTTATGCCGAACTGATAAACGTCCTCACTCTTCTCCGTTATGTCCCACTACAACAGATGAACGATGCACTCCGGACGACGGGGGGGAACCAACGTACCAATTTGTCTTGTAATCCGAGTCTGACGATCTGGAAGGCGGGCTTAATCAGACCATCGACACTGGTAGCGCCTTTTTCGCCGACGACAGAGACGATTTCGTAGGTTCCAGTGCACGGGAGTCCAGGAAGAGACATTGATATTGGGTTGGGGGTGGGGGGGTGCACACCATGATACGCCGATTCTTTATATTCATCGAGAATGACACCGCCCCTGTGGCCATAATATCGCACGCCCTGTGCACTGATTCATTACCTGTTGGTCCGAATGTTAATGGTGTTGCCACGGTACCTCCTGTATATTTGGATCGTGAGGCCACACTAACTCCTGATTCTGATGTGTCCAGATCATTCTGAATGCTAATGGATAACTGCGCCCGACATGCGATAGCACTGCTGCAATGCACGATTGTGGATGTACGCGCACACAATAAAATTGATCATCTGTGTCATAGGAACTTCCATCCGTGCGCACTACCAGAGTTCATATGTTCATCCTCAATTGTCTTGCACGGTGACTCCGAGCTTCGGATGCCCAATTGCTTATCAGAAGGCTACTTATGTCCCTGGAGTTGCTTCTTGGGCGGAGTGAGAGAACCACAAGGCACCCCATCGCCCGTTTCCGCGAAAAGACGGCGTTGACTACCTCTTTTCGATGGGTACCTCGGCCGACTTACTCCCACTGGAAGACAGGCGTCCTCGCACCACAGCCTATCGAAGCCATCTAGAAATGATGTACGTTCATTCCCGATGTTTGGGACCAGAGTTGTGAAGTCAGCTGAGTCTCTAGTTGAGCGGTGATACATGAATCGAAATCACTTGACTGTTGCAAAGAAAGCTCAGGACCGCCAAATCTCTGGGTAGCATTCCGACGATACTAGCGCATGTATGTGGGTAGCGTTCCTCCGGTAGTCACTTTGAGAATCTCTGAGGAGTCTATCTCTGGACAGCTAGCCGAGCGGAGGGAATTAGGGTGGCTGCGTGTTCGAAAGGTCACAAATGGTGCATTGCTCTAGCTGAAGAAGGAAAAGATGGTATCTAATCACATATAAGTACAATGAGGCCACAGGAAACGACGTTGCGCACGCCGCTCTGGACCGCGGGAGCTGATTGAAGGAGATGCACGGCATGTACTAGATGAGCCACCAAGGCTCGACGGGTCAAACCCGGAATCTGTAGAAGCCAATGGGAGCTGAGAGTCGACAACGAAAATGGAACAAGGAATTGAGCGACTTCTGTGGTATGAGTAGAGCTGACGAACGAGATCTCTTCCAAACGCGCTCTGAAAGTTCGTTGACGGAATCTACAACTAAACTCCCACAAACATGTGTAATCTCTATTATATTACATAACTATTGCTGATGCCGTAAAGGTCACTCTCACATCGCACATTGCTGCATGTCCGCATATCGGCTTCTCTCGACTTCCTGTTGCGCCTTCGTGTCGTCCACGACGGAAGCAATATCAAATTTTTATCGCTCGTGGGGTTCCGGATCCTCGGCGGCAGTATTTCCTAGTTCCGAGAGGATACCCTGTATCATACGCTGTGGATGGGTCGTCATAGGAAGCAACGGCTCGTATGTGTGAGTGTCACACTACCCGCACATACCATGGGGAGCGTCCTTCCAATGGCACACATTGTATTTTCTGCAAATAGGTATGCCACCCTTGCGAGCGGCTGCCCATGGTGTCAGAACCTTATTTTTACTCTTCACCTTTTCACTTTATCACATAGTCCAGACCGTTCTAGACACTGACGTCATTATGATATCATACCTCGTGTACTTCTAGACCATGACATCATGCCTCATGTACAACACGTGTATAGTAGTATATAAGTAGTCAGTCGATACCCTGTACCTCTTTCCTCAGTTTCGGAATCATCATTCACTTGCTCTTCGCAGCCAGCATTCATTTTGAGTGTGCATTGGTGTGATTAGTGAGAGTCCTGACACATGGTCCCTTCCGAGGGTTGGTTCTCTCCTGTGACAGGGACACGACCATGACTTGTGCTACCCGCCTTCTCAAATTCAGTATTGACGCGACAATGCCCCAGTGCGAGTTGGTCCTTGGTCCCGAGTTTTCGGTTGGGAACCGCGTCAGCTTCTGGCACGTTGACGAATGGTTTGACAGTGTAAGAGGTTGGCTGCACTGTTCGGGTAGGCACAAGCAGGGTAATGCAGACTTTGACGGCGAGTTAGGTAGGGGGTCGATACGAAACGCGAGCTGATGTGTCCCCGAAACGCAACCTAACTCAGACCTGAACTTGCGATTCGATCTCAGGAAGACAGTGTAAGTAAATTTAAATAGAACTACTCGTATGAACATTCTTACAGATACTCGTTTTGGAATACCACGACAATCGATTCAGTGTAAAGACCGAAGCACATCAGTATCAATTCTGATAGCGTCAATGTGTGCATGACGATGTTTCAATATCAAATTGGTATCCGAAAGTGTTGAGTACAGTGAACACAGGCAGATTACACCATCATGCAATGCGCACGGGCAGGATGAATGATTGTATTATACAGGACTGCGTGGCGTACTTGCTCTGCGCATGAAACTAACGTGGGTTGTCGTTCGACAATACATGCATGCTTTTCGAAGCCTCAACTTGACACCCATTGTTTAATCGTAGTACACATTAGCTCGAGCATTCTTTAGAAATCAGGAGAGTAAGAGCCCATTAGCATACTAGTTGCATGAGCTGACCGCTCACCGTAGGGATAACCATATGATTACATGCAAACGCTCTAACCAGACCCAACAAAAAAAGATCCAGCTCCTGCGTCTGTTTGTCCAAGTATTGGCCATCACTGGTTTTACAGATGAGCTCGATCACGGAAAATAGGTTGATTTACCATTTGCCATCATCGCATTCGTCACCTGTTCCCATGCCCAGTCGTGGAGATCCGAGTGGCCGGCGCCGTGCACATATGGGATACGCAAGGAGGACGACGCGAAGCGGAGCGATGGAATATGCTGCTGGAGGAACTCTGTCACTAATTGCGGCGATTGAATGGGTGAGTCGACAAAGCTGACTTGCGTCAAGGCAGAGCCGGATGCTATCTGAGTCTCGACTGGCACCTTTGTCGCGTCCACAGGGATTTCGAGCCTGAAAAGTTTTGGGGAGCACTCGACGAGCGAGACCAATCCATGGAGAGTGATGTGAACCGAGAGATGGTCGTGCAGATCATAACATCCTGTCAACTCCAGCCCCTCCAGCAGGCCAGCGACGCGCCAGGGATATCAAGTCGTCATCGTCAATGGCAAGGCAGTGACCAAGGTAGATGGATAACTTGTGAAGGTGAGATAGGCGGGAAAAAGGAGAAAGGACGTTGTATGAGAGACGCTCGGGCGCAGTGGTGATCTGGGCATTTGGTGACAGGCAAAGAGTAAGGGACTTGAGGGAACTTGTACGCTGCGGAGTTGCCAGCGCGTCAAGGAAAGCGGATAGCACGTGAATGGTGGGTCTGGAGGAGAGCTCGAGGCAGAGGGAGTGAAACATCTGCCCTTCGGTATATAGGAGCGGTGTCAGGAAATCGAGATCGCATGTATGCAAGGTCAAGTCTCGCGCGTTGCAAAATGGAATAGTGTTAAACGGGAGGCAAGATCTGTCCAAACGTGAATAGAGAAAGAGGTCTACTTTTTTGATCTGAGCAGAGATCTAGTTAGAGCAACGTCGTTGATCGAAGCACCAAATTACCTTGGATATCTGCGTCAGTGCGACCTCATCGATGGTGATATCCACATTAATGCATTCAAGGTCTCGGAGAGAGATGGTCTGAAAGAAAATTTTGACGGTCCGCTGGGACAGTTGCCACGGAATATAGCCATTATTGCGCATAGTAAGTGACTTGAGGTTTGGGCAAAGGTGGCGCAAATCAGCGGAGACTGATTGTACTGACGCGTCATCCTCCGGGAACATTGTCAAGGAGGTTAAGGAAGGACTGAGAAATCTTTGGAGGGACGTGACAGTAAGGGAAGAATGATCGTCAAAGAATTGGCCCAATAAAGTACCCTGAGGTTGGGCAAAAGTAAACAAGGTTGTGAGCAGCTGGCTTGTAAAAACCAGCAACACTCTGGGTCACAATCGAAAACTAGGAGTGCCCTGACCCGATGTGAGTAGCGACGAACGATGGGGACAATGGGGACTGCGAACAAAGTGAGTCTAACACCAACGGAAGATTAACTGAGACGTACATCACTCCTGCGTTCATTCCACACCGGCATAAAGCACCGAACGAGAGGTCGAATGGATTCCAACCTTTTCCAGAGGTAGTCGAGGGATGGTTCCGAGATGGCGCGACATGTCAGAGCTAGGGCGAGCAATGTCTTGTGTCTCACCCGCCACTGTTGCTCCAAGACGAGGTGGTCCAATACGCTGTGAAATAAATCTGCCTGTAACAGTGGACTCGGAGTCGGCGGGGTTGAAGGATGCAGTGTGAGCGCACGGCTGAAGCCCCAAGCCATGTTGGCGTGATGGTTTTGAACCGAGTGCGTCAATAGTCAATTACGGCAGATTTGCGGCAGATCTCTGCTCATTCCCACTGCGTCACTAATCTCTATTACATAACTCTCTACTAAGTCGGGTCAAGAACGAGTCCGTCACCTAACCTGATGCCTGGCGCCCTCCCTCGAAAGATTGCTCATCTCGTCGCCCAGGCTCATCGCTGCATGCCCACCTATCGGCTTCTTTCGACTTCCCGTTACGCTTTCGCGTCGGCCACAACGGAAGCAGTGTCACCTGTGGGGTTCCGGATCCTTGACGACGGCATTCCTAGTTCCGAGAGGGTACTTTGTACAACATACAATACAACGCTGGCAACGACCCACATTATTTTGTGTTGGATAGTACACGGACGTCAGTACTTCAGCGCTATCCGTTTTTACAGGCATAGGTCGTTCCAGACAACCACGCAAGCGAGCTTCGCCTCTCACGCGAAACGACCACAACCTGTGTCTTTGAAATTGGTGTTCACCCGGCCTGGTTCGCTATCCGAGATTCAGTCGTCGACTCAGTCACCGACTCACGGAGTTAACCCACACGAGATCCTTGTATCACACGCCATGGGTGGGTCACCATGAGAAGCGACAACTTGTACTATGTGTGAGTATCATACTGCCCGCACATACCATGGGGAACGTCCTTTCAATGGCAACCAACACATTGGATTTTCTGCAAAAAATATCTATATAGGTATGCCACCCTCGCCATGGTCTCCCCCGAGAGTTGTTTCTCTCCTGTGACAGGGACATGAGCATGACTCGTACTACCGTCTTCACAAATTCAGTATTGACGCGACAAAGCCCCAGTGCGAGTTGGTCCTTGGCCCCGAGTTTACGCTCAGGAACCGTGTCAGCGTCTGGCACATGGACGAATGGTTTGAGTTGGTTGTGCTGTGTGGGTGGGCACAAACAGGGTAATGCGGACTTCGACGTCAAGTTAGATTAGCCGTCCATGCGAAACATGAGCTGATTGCCTCGCCTCGGCAACCTCATAGCAGTCTGGTTACCAGACTAAGCTGATGTGTCCGCAGAGCCGAATGGTTAATCCGAAACGCAGCGTGGCTCGGGCCTGAACTTGTGATTCGGTCTCAGGAGGACAATGTAAGTAAATAGAATTACTCGTATGAACATCCTTACAGATACTCGTTTCGGAATACCATAGCAGTTGGTTCAGTTTGAGGAGCGACGTGCATCGGTATCAATTCTGATAGCATCGGCGCATGCCTGAGTCAAGTTGGTATCCGAAAGTGTTGTGTACAGTGAAACACAGGCAGATTACACCATCGTACAATTGGGTGCACGGACAGGATGGATGATTGTATTATACAGGATTGCGCGGCGTACTTGCTCTACGCATGAAACTAACATGGGTCGCCGTTCAAGGCGCTCAAGAACAACGGAAACAATACATGTATGCCTTTCAAAGCCTCAACTTGACACCCATTGTTCGATCATAGTACACATTAGAATGAGGACTCTTCAGAAATCAGCAGAGTAAGAGCTCATTAGCATACTAGTTGCATGAGTTGAGCACTCACTGTATGGATAACAATAAGATTGAATGCAAACGCCCTAGCCAGCACCAGCAAAAAGTGGTCCAGCTCCTACTTTCCCTTTTCCAAGTGTCGGCCATTGCTGGTTTTTACAGATGAGCTCGATCACGGAAAATAGGTTAATTTACCATGCTCCAGCATGACATTCGTCACCTGACCCCATGCAGAGACGTGGAGACGCAAGTCGCTGGCGCCGTGCACGTATGGCATACGAAAGGAAGACCCCACAAAGCGGAGCGATGGAATATGCTGTCGGAGGAACTTTGTCACTAATTGCGGCGATTGAATGGGTGAGTCGACAAAGCAGACGTGCATCAGTGCAGACTTGGCTACTATCCGAGTCTCGACCGGCACCTTTGTTGCGTCCACAGGGATTTCAAGAGTGACAAGTTTTTGGGAGCACTCGACAAGCGAGACCAATCCATAGAGAGTGATGTATACCGAGAGATGGTCGTGTGGACCACAACATCCCTTCAACTCCAGTTCCTCCAGCAGGGGCCAGTGACGCGCCAGAGATATCAAGTCGTCATCGTCAATGGCAAGGCAATAATAAAGGTTGATGTGTAACTTGTGAAGGTGAGATAGGCGGGCAAGAGGAGAAAGGACATTGTATGAGAGAGACCTGGGCGCAGTGGTGGACTGGGAATCTGGTGACGAGCAAAGGGTAAGGGACTTGAGGGAACTTGTGCGCTGCGGAGTTGCCAACGCGTCAAGGAAAGCGGATAGCACGTGAATGGGGGGTCTGGAGGAGAGCTCGAGGCGAAGGGAGTGAAACATCTGCCCTTCAGTATGTAGGAGCGGAGTCAAGAAATCGAGATCGCATGTATGCAAGGTCAAGTCTCGCACGTTGCAAAATGGACTAGTGTCAAACGGGAGGCAAGATTTGTTCAAACGTGAATGGAGAAAGAGGTCTACTTTTTTGATCTGAGCAGAGATCTAGTTAGAGCAACGTCGTTGATCAAAGCACCAAATCACCTTGGATATCTGCGTCAGTGCAGCCTCATCGATGGTGATATCAAGATGAATGCATTCAAGGTCTCGGAGGAGAGAGATGGTCTGAAAGAAAATTTCGACGGTCCGCTTGGATAGTGACCACGGAACACGGCCATTGTGACGCATAGTAAGGGACTTGAGGTTTGGGCAAAGGTGGTGCAAGTCAGCGGAAACTGATCGGACTGACGCGTCATCCTCCAGGAATATTGTCAAGGAAGTTAGGGAAGGACCGAGCAGTTTTTGGAGGGACGCGACAGTAGGGGAAGGATGATCTTCAAGAAATCGGTATCGGCCCCAAGAAAGCACCCTGAGGTTGGGCAAGAGCGAACAAGATTGCGAGCCGATGGCTTGCAAAAACCAGCAACACTCCAGGTCACAAACGTTGACTTGGAGTGCCCCGACGCGATGCGAGTAGCGACGAACAATGGACCATTCAGCTGGGGACAATGAGGACTACTAACAAAGTGAGTCCAACACCAACGGAAGATTAACTGAGACGTGCACCACTCCTACGCTCATCCCACACCGGCATAAAGCACCGAACAAGAGGTTGAATGGATTCCAACCTTTTCCAGAGGTAGTCGAGGGATGGTTCCGAGAGGGTGCGACACGTCAAAGCCAGGGCGAGCAGTGTCTTGCGTGTCACCCCTTGCTCCTCCAAGACGAGGTGGTCCAATACGGAGTGAAATAAATCTGTCTGTAACAGTGGACTTGGAGTTGGCGGGGTTGGATGTGTGAGCCCACGGCTGAAGCCCCAAGCCATGTTGGCGTGATGGTTTTGAACCAAGTGCGTCAAGAGTCAATCATTACGGCAGATTTGCGGCAGATCCTTGCACATTGTCAAACCAGCGTCTATATGCTATGACCATTTATCTCAGGCGTTTGTTTCAACCTCCACAGCCCAGGTCTTTGGAGACCTGTATGTATTGATTTCCTCCGGTGGCAAATGAAAGACTGACTCTCCGTGAGTGAGGTCGGCAAGTTCCGACACCTCCCTCAGTACTTACCTCCACTTACCTCCATGCAAGAACAAGAACTTGAGCCCATCTCAGATGATGATTTTGAAGGGGAACATGAAGAACTGGATCGTAATATTCATGAGATTTTTGCTCCGTTGACCCACGACAATGTCCACAGCCTGGGTCCCCTCATCCTTTCATATATAATCAGGCAGTCCAATTATTGACTCCTCTCTACTTTCACAAACGTTCAGTGTGCCACTGACCTTATAAATGCACACAAAGGATTTCGTGATATGATGATTGACGGCTGGTCAAGGGGTTTCAAGTCTGTGCGGCTTTGTAGTAAGCACTTGTCTTCATTCAAACATCGCACCACTTACTACTGCAGTGCAGAGCTTCTTCGGCCTCGTAAGTACCTACCAGAAATGATGTGGAGACAAGGACTCATGACGTTGATATCAAGATGAAGAAATGACCGGTAAGTTAGAGTTTGCACAGCCTTGATACTTTGCTGACCTTGTGGCACGATCAGTGGTTGACAAGGCATGGAACGAACCGTTTGTCGGAGGTGGGGCAGATGCCCTCTGGGAGCACATATGCTACCTCTTCACTCTGCGTGATGGACCAGGATCAGCCGAAAATTCGACTAGCAATGCAGCATCGGCTTCATCTGACAATCTCTCTGATCAATATTCTGTGCAATATTGCCCTATACTCCAGTCCTCTGGAATGGGGAAATCTCGCGCTGTCGATGAAATGAGCAAAAATCATTTTGTCATCCCTATCGTCTTACGGGAGCATCACTCATCTGGTATGGTTTCTGTAACCCCCTGCTACTTGGATTTCCAATACATTTGCCGACTCTAGGGCATCCTCCTTCTGACAGATCCGCATACGCATACTTCCTCCGGAGTTCTGATCAATTCCTTGCATTTATTCGTAGTTGCGGGTTCCTTCACGCGCTATTTTTGGAAGCAGCAGCTGTTGTACGGGGGTTTTTCCATTCCGACACTGCTGCGTCCTTCAGGGAATATATGAAGAAGGGAATGAAGTTCAGGGAACATGGGAAAAATCGGGTACAATTCTTTGAAAAGGTCACAAGTGCCGCTGGGGTATGGACGCTTTTTGAGTCTCTGTCGAATCTCCTCACAGTGTATGACAGGAATATACGACATCGACGTACTTTCCATATTTCTGCTGTACACGTGATCCTTCCAGCCAATCCGCAGACGTGTTGCTGCGAAGTGATTCTTTCCCTCTCCGTCAACCATTTCATGAACTCTGCAGGGCCCTTCAAGACGAGTCGGTGATCCCGTCTGGCTCTAGAAAGCGACTACGATTGTCGGCACCTCTTATCATAATCGCGTTTGATGAGATTCATACCCTGGTTGGGAATGAGCCTGTGCAGTGGTGCCGCTTTGCAGAGATTCGTCGTGTAATACGAGGACTTTACAAAGAACCACTGTTTGCGCTCTTCATCTCGACTTCTCCCGCTGCGTTCACTATCATGCCAAATCTATCACACCATGTTCCGTCTAGGATGGTCCACAACAGAGAAGTCATGTTGCCGTTCTGCGAGCTTGGTTTTGATCAATTTGCCAAGCACCTAGACTCTTCTCGAGCACACAGCCTCTCTGAAGTTATGACATTGGAGCATTTGGTATCATATGGTCGACCTTTGTGGGTAGCATATTCACGTTTCACATTATCTCCCTTTAACTTTGTCTGCAGATGGGGCATATATCAAGAAGAAACCTCGGCTATCAAATTTGCCGCTTTTAAGTTGTCTGGTGGTGAACCAGAGTTCCGGTCACAGCCTTTGTCGCTCCCTCAACAGCTGGCTTGTCTCTCCCGGCGAATTCCGATCGAATTTTTTTGGGACGCATCACACACTTCGGATGCAGAGAAGGAGCAGGTTCACTATCATTTGCGAGTTCTTATGAAGGCGGAGGATAATCTTGCGAAGATGGTCACTGTGTCCCCCTCAGAGCCCATTCTTTCGGAGGCGGCATACTTCTTGATGTCATTCCATCCTTTCCCCCGCCCTATTCAGGCATTACAAAACATTCTGAACGGGTTTGTGGTTAATAAAGGCAACGTAGGAGAATTATTGGTTGCGTTGCTTTTCGTCATGGCGCGCGATGATGTAGTAGGACCTGCCGATCATTTTGGTCAACCTTCTTACGGACGACTGCCCTGTCGCCTTCCTGTTTTTCTATCAGCTCTCTTCTCCCCTCCCTCTTCTGATGGCTCTGTTGCGGACATCCGAACTTGCTTTGGATGGCGTTTCTCAGCGGAAAACGTGGAACCTGTTGAGCGACGCCTGGAAGATGTGTTCCAGGACAGCAAGGTTTATTTCACTCATTTCATCAAGGCCGAAGAAGAAGGCATAGTTCATGTGAAATATCTTATGTCCCTCATGGCTCGCGGCGCTGCACTTTTGTGCGCAGATGGTCAGGATGGCGTGAATGGTATCATTCCCTTTTTGCTCAAAGGCGACAACATCCAACGGGACAATATCGGTGCAATCATGTTTCAAATAAAGAATAATTGGAGCTATGTAGCCGAACCAGAGGGTGTTGCCTTCCGCGCCATGGACCCCAGATCCCTCCTTCACTTGGCTGACGTTCCCGTCATCCGAATCATCTTTGATCTCGCAGGTCGTCCTGCGCTCAAACTTGTCCCACATACACCGGTTTGTGGGGCTAGGAAGAGTTACACAGCATATGATTTTTGGGTCGCCGGGCTGTCTCCAGGTGTGTTGATACCGATCAGGGACGAAGCCGCTGTTTGGAATAGCATCTTGCGAGCCACCAAACCTTGGGAGATGTCAGACCCAAGTGAGGACTTGGAGGGTAGAAGAAAACTCCGTATGATGATGATGGATCCTACGGGTACTGGAGAAATTGCGTAGCGTCATTTTTGTCCGTCCTCTCGTCCATGTAGGATACTCAGTGTTTTCATCGCCTGATTCACTCACCATTCACGGCATAATGCGGTCGAGATGCGCTACAGGTAACATACAAAAATGATAGAAAAGACAAACGAATCATTTTGGTGGCTGGGGCCGTTGCGTCTCCTTCATCGTTGTCATCGATCAGTCGCAGGAACGCCCCCCTCGTCGCAGTGGTGGATACGCTCTGGCGTTGGCCTCGCCACCTCGTCATTATGGTGGGGGGTGCAGGTACCTGCGTCAGCCTCACCCTCGCTTCCGTCGTCGACGTCATGAACATGCGCTGGCGTCACTGCTGCCCTCTTCATTGTCGTCGTCTCCGTGGGCCCGCGGAAGCATAGTAGCTATGTCGTGGGGACGCACTTGTCTCGCCCACTTCGTCGTCGTTGTACGCCCTCACCTGGTGGAGCCGTCACGTCGCCCCTCGTCCTCGCACATGGTGTATTGTCGTGGACGTGCGTCGTCACTTTGAGAGTGGTGGGGCCGCCCCATTGCATTTGTCGCCGTGGTGATGGTAGGCAGTTCCGTGCCCTCGCCGTTGCTGCCGTCATGACGGCGGGGGCCACTGCTTGTCCCCACATGCCGCCGTAGCGCGGTGGTCGATTGGGTGCGCGCATTGTGTTGGTGCGACACTGCACCGTCCTCATCATCCAGGGTGCCGTTGCACCGCCCTCGCCTTTGCCAATTGCCACTAAGGTGGCGGTAGTGTTGCGTCGCTATCGTATTGACCAAGTACTCCTGATACTATCCAGCGACAGTCACGAGATATGATGTTCGGATATCAACCTACACAGCGAAGTCAAGGATCTCAACCACAGTATGCGCTATAAGTGAGGCATACAGAACGCATACCAGACCCGGATACAAGGGGTCGAATTCTGCGCATGTACGTGGCACCATTGAACGTCGGGAAGGACAGTTTCTTTCTATCTCCACATGCATCTCATCCATACCACCATCGCTGCGCAGGCCATACTCTGACACCTTGAGCGCCGAGATAGCAGTGTCGTCTTCCCATTTTACGCGATGGGAAAACATCCGACTGAAACCTTGGAAGGAAGGGCGATCGAACATGTATTGGGGTGGTGGACTGGTCGGACCAAACGGGGAGAGACGACATTCATTTGAGTCATGAAGAGGATATCTTGTGTGGATGCATGAAAAACAGCGTCACCAAGCAACAGGAGGCCAGAGGCCGAAGAATTTGGGATTGTACCTCGGTGGGAGCAACTCAGAGGGGTTGGACCTGATAACGTGTTTGGAGGGGGAAGAGAAAAGGCCTCGAAGAATGTGTTGTACCCATCTGGGACGGAAAAGGACTTGGCTAAAAGGATGTGTGATGACGTCGACAAGCAGATGATATCGTCTGTCCAATTTTTCTGTGAGGTACAATACGTCAGCCTTTGAGTGGTACGAAAGCATGTGAAAGGCCGATCTCGTCTACCTCCCACAGCATGTTGGTGAATGGAAGAAGCAGGAGCGTCACACGGGCTTGAATATCAAAGGCGATAACATCATCATCTTCGGAAGGGCCCACAGTAACTCGAACAAGAATAACACGAGGACCAATGTTAGCGGAATGGACGATCATTCCACTGCGTTCAAACTTGAGGAGGGGATCCAGCTTCAACTCGGATTGCTCCGTCACAGTTAATGAAAAGATTGAACTGTGTAGTAGCGATGTCAGTACTTCTAAAACAGCATCAGACATAAAAAACTCACACTCGACTTTGACTCTGCACTCTTTCGTTGACGACCGTGCACGCAAACGAGCGACCGTTTACATCATAGGTCGAAGCGCATTGACACCACGTCAGGGCACCATCCGTTGGGGGTGTAAATCTCCGTATAATCCGTATCGTTAGACGAATTGCTGTGATTCAGATCATAGCAACCAACTACCTCCCTTAAGGCAACCAACAGAAATCGCCCAAAGACAAGGCTGACAACATAGGCAACGCCAATGCAGCGGATTTCTCCGAGTTTGCGTGGGACACCACACCGAACGTTTTGGTGTACGCGAAAACTAGAGACAAGGGCATTCTCCAAGTCGCTCGCAGACTGGGATGGGAATGGACAAGGGGGGCGAATGAAGCTGGCGACGTGATAAACATGAGCCCATACGTCTCTGCACCGACTGATGTCGTTCATACATCGGGAGACCTGTAAGGTAGTCTCTGTGAGGGGTGAAACACACCACAAAAAGTGTAACCCACCTGACGTGTGTGAATGATGTCCGAGACGTCGAGATAGTGAAATATTTTGAGCAAAAGTTCTGGTGACAACTGAACGAGGTTGAGAGAGCTAGACAGAGTCAAAGGTTATGGTATCGTCAAACCCAATCAATGAAGAGATGTCAAATTTACCTGTCCATGGAACGCACTTCTCTGGTTGAGGCAACAATGTTTGAGAGTTGAGGTGGTAGAAGGAGAGAGAGAGGGATGGGAATGTGATCCTACGGGAGGATTCGACAGACTAAGAGAGAAGTCAACCAGCCACCGTCCGAGAAACACGGAGCGCCACTGGGCCGCCTGGTAAATTGCTTACTTTGTTCTAAGCAGACCAGCTTCTGTCACCAGACATACATAATATTGTATGGGGGGGGTCGAAACAAGCACCTGATTCAAATGGACACGCTGGTAGCTGTTGACAATGTGCAAAGATCTGCCACAAATCTGCCGTAATCGACTATTATTGCACTTGACCATCACGCCATGGTTTGGGGCTTGGGCCGTGCGCTCATGTATCTTTTGACCGCGCCAACTCCGAGTCCATTGTTACAAACAGATTTATTCCACTCTATATTGGATCATCTCCTCTTGGAGGAGGGATGGGTGACACGCAAGACATTGCTCGCTCTAGCCTTGACATGTCGCGCCCTCTCGGAACCATCCCTCGACTACCTCTGGAAAAGGTTGGAGTCCATTAGACCTCTCGTCCGGTGCTTTATGCCGGTGTGGAACGAACAGAGGAGAAATGCACGTCTCAGTCAACCTTCCATTAGCGTCGGACTCACTTTGTTGGCAGTCCTCATTGTCCCCAGCTGAATGGTCCATTGTTTGTCGCTACTCGCATCGCGTCAGGGCACTTCAAGTCGAGGTTTATGAGCCGGAGTGTTGGTGGTTTTTGCAAGCCATCGGCTCGCAACCTTGTTTGCTTTTGCCCAACCTCAGAGTACTTTCTTGTGGCCCATTCTATGGTCGTTCTCCCCTTACTGGCGAGTTCCTTCAACGATTGCTCTGTCCTTCGCTAGTTCCCTTGAAAATATTCCTGAAGGGTGATGCGTCAGTCCAATCAGTCTCCACTGACCTGCACAACATTTGCCCAAACCTCAATTCACTTACTATGTGCCACAATGACCACATCCCCTGGCGACTATCTCAGTGGAGCGTCAAATTTTTCTTTCAGACAGTCTCTCTCCTCCGAGACCTCGAATGCATTCATCTTGACATGACCATCGATGAAGCCGCACTGACGCAGATTTCCAAGGTTAGGTAGTGCTTTCGATGATGATGTTGCTCTAACTAGATCTCTCAGATTAAAAAGGTAGACCTTACCCTCCGTTCACACTTGAACAAATCTCGTCTCCCATCTGGCACTATTCCATTTTGTAACGTGCGAGACTTGACCTTGCATACATGTGATCTGGAGTTCTTGACTCCGTTCCTTTACACTGAAGGGCAGATATTTCATTCCCTTCGCCTCGAGCTCTCCTCCCGACCCAGCATTCGTGCGTTATCTGCGTTCCTTGGCGCGTTGGCAACTCCGCAGCGCACAAGTTCCCTCGAGTTCCTTACCCTTTGCCTGTCATCGAGTTCCCAGTACGCCACTCTGCCCGCGAGTCTCTCACACAGCGTTCTTTCTCCTCTTGCCCGCCTATCTCACCTTCATAGGCTATGCATAGACCTTGGTTATTCCCTTTCCATTGACGATGACAACTTGACGTCCCTGGCGTGCCACTGGCACCTGCTGGAGGAACTGGAGTTCGATGTGTGCTATGGTCTACACGACTGTTTCTCGCTATACACCACCCTCTATAGATTGGTCTCGCTCGTCGAGTCTTGTCCCAAGCTTTGCCATCTCCGCCTCACCGAGGAGGTGAAAAGGGCGTTTGAGACTCGGAGAACATCCAAGTCTGCACTGATGCACGTCTGCTTTGCCAGCTCCAAGCCCATCCAAACGCTGCCATCAGTGACAGAGTTCCATCAGCGTTATCCATGGCTCTGTTTCATCCTGGCCACCTTCAATATGCGGTCTGTGCAGAGCGACGTGGACGTCCACATTTGTGCATGGGGTCGGACGACAGAGGTCATGGTGGCACACGGTAAATCAACCTTTATTTTTCGTGATCGAGCTCACCTGTAAACACCAGCCGTGGCCAACATTTGGACAGGCGGGCGCGAGAGCTGGACTTCCTTCTGTTGGAACTTGCTGCGGCTTTTGGGTAGGAAGCTACAGCCATCTCCATACTGAGCGGCCAGCGCTTCGGCTCTCGCAACCAGTATGCTAAAGTATCGAATGACTCTGTACGATTAGATGAGTGGCATTTTGTTGAGGTCTCGAAAAGCAGGCATGTCATTTTTTTCATTGTTCTTGAGCACCATTATTAGCGGCTCATTTTTGTTTCTTGCATACGCTACGCAATCCTGTATAATACAATCATTCGCCTTCGTGCACCCAAGTATACGATGGTGTAATCTGCCACATGGTACTCGTCGTCACCTTGGACCACACTATTTTCTACTGGCAAGCTCATGCTTCAACTCGATGCGGGATGGTGGGGCATCATCATCGTCCATAATTTGTTCGAACTAGTCACCTAGCTGACATCCAAAGCCTTGCTAAGTTACCGTACAGTGTCGGGCACTATGCCGTGTGGAAACCGTCCGACAGAATCCACAGAAAGAAGGGCGACTGAGCATGTAATGAGAGGATTGATTAGTTTGACAAAACGGTTGGAAAGTGATGGTGCTAGCCTCGTCATGGTCAGACCTAAGGTGGAGTAACCCACGCTCCGTCATGGGGTCGAAAATGGGACGTCGGGGAGAGGACGTTCATCTGAGTCATGACGTATCTTGTGTGGACGCACGAAAAAAGGTGCTTTCCGTAGTGATTGTCGTCGTTGCGTGAAGGTGAGCGTGACAAGTACCACGTGGCAGTCGAGAATTCGGACCGTACACTCCGTTCACTCATCAGCTTGTTGAAGTCTTTCGCAAAGAATTCCAAGGTGCTTGCTGTCATCAAACGAGGATGATACACTGAAAGGCCCGTCGTCGTCAGAATCCGTTGTCGCCTGTTCCCACATTGCGGTTTTGTGTCTTTGCGACCGCTTCCATTGACCAGGTCAAGGTACCTCATTACTTACATTTATACCCACAACGCGTTCCAGGGTTACGGACTCTCACTCTGCAGCAACCTGTATGGGCAGGGTATATCAAGGATCGGAAAAAGCTATACGCGAGGGTTTAGACCGGTTCCGCGGAGGTGCACTGCAGTCTGCAGGGTGTCACGTTCGATCTCAAGGCTGTTCCTGGACTGCGTACGTTGGTCTCTTCAGGCTTAGGTCCATGTTTTTACAACGCATACATAGGCAAGAGCAGTTGGACACCCGGATAACAGCTGTCATTTTGGGTAGTTGCTCTCGTTACTGATTCGATGGTCCCAATAGTTATCGTTTGATGCCACAGAGTGCCTGGCAACTTTATGCATCGTCTGGTCGAGGAAACGAAGGAACAGGTTACACCACGGCTATTCTTGAATCCTGTCTCGACAGGGTGAATTAAGTGGTCGAATGCTACGAGGTCATCAAATATCCATGGGTTTGTCCCTTCTCGCCTCTGTCTGACCACTCTCTGGACCTGAGCACGTTAGATCACAAGTTGATCACGAACCAATATCAAGCATGCGGTCATGTTGGAGAACCTCGTCACCGATTACACAAAGAAATCGGGCTGAGTAGTATCGGAGCCGTCTAGAAAGCTTGGCAACTTCTGTAGTCACAATGGGGGAGAGCCGCCCCCGCCCCTGCCGATCATCGTATCCAACTCGAGACACTAGTCTTGAGAATGTCACTGATGTACACACAACCAAGCGCGTTCCTTGTTCAAACGTTCATCGTCCCTATGTAAATCTATTTTTTCAGTGCCTTGCCTTGCTGGACCGTGATTAGACCAACGCATCAAAAAGTTCCACTGGATGAATACATTGACCCCTCTTGCCGCGTGAATCAGTCTCTGGATCTTTCGTAGCCACTGGCACCAGACGATCTTTTTTCTTTGCAGCCTATCTGCAATGTCGACTTCAATACTCAGATGCACTCATCATTCATAGCACAAAGCAGTCGAGATGCCGTTACAGGTTATGTACAAAAATGATCAAAAGACAGACGAATACACAGCATGGGTTGTCGGAGGCCTCATGGATACCTTTCCAATCAATCGGCTCAAAGTCCATCCCCCTCCAAAATACAATGGAGGTGACTATACTCTCCAAGGCATGTCAACGATCTAATTCTGAGCTGAAGCTATCATGTCCATCAAGATCAAAGGCATGCTCAGCGATAAAAACAAATTCAACCTACCTAGTTGTTTGATGTCCTTATGTACTTGAGACCATGTGCGCTCGTAATTGTCCAGTTCGAGGTCATCGTATATGGATGGTTCATGGAACCCACCGTATACCTCAACAGCAGACGGAAGATGCTCACGGAGAAACTGCACCACCGATCCCGCCGACTGGATGGGTGACTCAGTAAACTTGATGCGGGTGAGTTTGTGGTTGTAAACGGTCCGTTGTGGGGTATCGATTGGCACCTTTCTTGCGTCCACGGTGAGGTTAACGCCGCAGAGCTGTGGACAACAATCTACCAGCAAGAGTAGCCCATTGAGGGTGATGTGCTTGTCAGATTGCGAGTGCTCTTCATCGTCAGGGTCACACCGACCGTACAAACCCAGGTTCTGGAGCAGGGGCCAGTGGCACGCCAGGGAAATCAAATCGTCATCGTCCATGACAAGGCAATGGTCAAAGTTGATGTGCAGTTGGCGAAGGTGGGATAGGCGGGCAAGAGGACGAAGAGTGTCGCGTGAGAAAGAAGCATGCGCAGAAATGTTCTGGGGCTTATCGGCCTCCTCCAAAGACCCTTGAAGAGTAAGGTACTGGAGGGAACATGTACGCTGCGGTGATGCCAACGCATCGAGAAATTCAAATAATGCTTGGATGGTGGGTCGAGAGTAGAGGAGGAATTGAAAATGGTAAAACCTCTGGCCCTCACAACGTAAGAGAGGTGTTAAGAAACCAAGATCCCATATCTGCAAGATCATTTCCCCGATGTTGTAAAATGGAATAGTGTTAGATGGGAGCTGAAAGCGATGAACATGTGATCTGTTAGGATGGAGGATGATATCAAGTCTTTTGACCTTGGGAGACACGGCGATGTGTCTCAGTGCGACATTGTCGATTGGAATATTGACCTGGAGATAATCTAGGTCCTCAAAGTGAGAGATAGTTTGAGAAAGCAATTTGATGGTCTTCTGGGATGCTTTCCATAAGGAAGCGAGTTGTTTAATAGAAACGGACTTCAGGTTTGGGCAAAGGCGATGCAAGTCGGCGAGGAAGGATTGGTCCGCCTCATCAGTAACGTTGCGCAGGACAAGATTCAAGGAAACTAGTGATGCATTCAGAATTTTCTGGAGAAATTTGACAAAATGGGGTCCGGGAATGGCACCAATTCGGCAACAACTGAGCCACCTGAGGTTCGGAAGAAGCCAATCCAAGCCTTGCAGTGAGCTTGTGGCCTGCGCAAACCAGTGAGATTCCGGGGTATCAAAGTCACCTGTGATCTCCTTGATGCGATATGAGTAGCGACGAATGACATCCCAGTCAGCGGGGGACAATGGCATCTGCCAACAAAGTGAATAAAGCACTTGTCAGAAGTCATCAGCTGGGACATGCATTTTTCCTATTTTCATCAAACACTGGTGCAAAACATCGGATGAGAGGCTTGAAGGATTGGAGGCTTTTCCAAAGGCAGTCAAGCGATGGTTCCGAAAGGGCACGACATGTCAGGGCTAGAGCTACTAATGTTCGACGCGTGCCGTTAGATATTCCGAACGGCCAATCTTGTGCAATGAGATGATCTATCACGTTGTGAAATAAATCCAACTGCAAGAGTGGATTTGCTGGGCGGCCTGAAACTTGAATTTTCCTGGACCCTTTAGGGTACAGGTTGTTGTGGGGGGGGAGGGACCGTTGACAGGCTTACATAAACAGCCCGTAACTAAGCGCCGTGGGAGAATACCGAAACGCTCGCCTCTGTCAGTCTCTCAGGATGGCAACGTCTAGTCTGGTGACGCCACGGTGACACTTGACTCTCTCCGCTCACCATGATAACCTCTTCATCCAATGGTCATTCAAATGGTCGTTCAATGGTCGTTTTGGACGTTGTCGATTCGGATGAAATCTTCGTCGATGTGACGGGGCGCGGTGCTGTATCTCGCGCGGTCTTGCAGCATAAATGTGTATGTGTTGGTGTAGTTTCAGATATGTTACTCGTGGATCAACTGTGGCCCCTTGGACCACTTTTATTGGTTCGTTTCTGTTCCTTCTCAGCGTTTGTTGCAATCATGCCGCGTGTCACGGTTCAGGTGCTACATCGAATCCTCGCTAGCCATTTCGTTTCCTGTCGTTATCGCTCTACAAAGGATGTGATGCTAAAAGCGCTATCCACACATGTATGTACTGCCAATTGTGAGCAGTATGCAACACTTGTTTTCAACACAACTTTCTCTTCGACCCCCCATGTGCAGAAACTTAGGAACCCTCTGCCGCTTGACAACGTTTTTTGGCTTGCTTATCGTCCTGGCCGTACTGTTTGGGCAGAGGATGGTAAACGTTTCATAACTCATGATTTCTTGATGATGCATTATTCTATTGCGCCCTCGGATCGTGGCGAAATTGATGTGCATTGCCCTCCGCATGGAATCATCCCTTTGTGCGACTTGAATAGCAATTTGATTGATCGCATCATGGAAATGCATCGTGTTCCTTGCAGTAGTCAGTCCTCCTTCAACGACAAATGTGCACTCCTTATGGCTCACATGTGTGATGTCGGCTGCAACGATATCATTCCGTTCAATAGAAGCATGATTGCAAACCAGCCTAGGCTTGCACATCAGCCTGAGGCTGTTTGTAGTACAACGAGTACTCCGAGAACAGCAACAACCCAGCCTATGCCTGCTTGCCAGCCCACACATACTGAATGCAGCCCTTCGCCAATAGGATGTTTTCTGTTTCTTGCTGATGCCAATCTTAAAAGAGACATCATACAAGAGTGGCAAGATCGTCTCAGTGATACGTCTCAGTCCCGTTATCCTTGTGCGGTTTGTGCGCAGCGTTTTAAAAGATCTGATCTCTTGAGTGTGTCTTCGCATAGTTACGATCTGACTCTTCTTAGGAATGCTGCACTTCCCTCTGATTTACTTCCATTATCATATGATGTTAATGCTTACGACGGCGCCATTCTATATCCAAAGGCACTTCACACCCCACTTTCACGAGGCGACTTCGACATTTGTAAGTCATGCCACCTTGCGTTGGGAGTGCGTAAAACAATGCCCCTCAACGCAATCGCGAACTTCCAGTATTATGCATATGAGCGGTTGCCCGAGCCTGTGCGTATTGCATTCCAGCATGCTTCTCTATTTGACATAATGCTTGTTGCAAGAGCAAGGGCAACACGTGTTACATATCTAATGTCTGAAAAGAAAAATGGTGGTGATTCGAGGTCTGCCTCTCAGGGCTTTGTAAAGGGCAATGTTGCTGTCATGCCCCAGGATACTTACCAGCTCAGATCAGTTATCCCCCCATCACAGAACAAGATAAAAGAGGCCCTTTGTACATTGTTCATATCGTCCGCTTCGACGGTCAGCATTGAAACTGTTCGCAAGTGCCCTCCTGTGTTGGTTAACAAAGGCTTTGTGCGTACCCTGGCTAATTTCCTTGTGACTCACAACCGTTGGTATTCAGGCAATGTTGTCGTGGACGAGCATGCAATTCATGGCTTATATGAAGGGAACTCAACCTGTGATGCCGCTAGTGCACTTGAGGTGGCATGTCTACAGGATGCGAATCCTGGTGGGTCACATGTGCTATCAGCCCATCGTGGTGACACATCTGATTCCACTGAATCTGACTGTTTGGTCATCGAGTCTGTAGGTTACACCAATGGTGATCACTCTCCTGCAAGCGCGCGGCTAATGAAAGCAACCGCTCTTGCGTGGTGTCTCGATGGTAAGCGGTTCTTGAAAGTTCAATCAGGCGGCAACCTTGTGCGGGAGAATCACCCAGGTCTACTTGCATGGTTGTTTCCACACTTGGATCCTTATGTGATTGGGGGCTTCAATGATCCTAATTGCTCACCAGAGCATCATATCAGTTTTCGTCATAAGGTCCGCAATCTCATCTTACAAGATGGTAGTCGGTTTGAGACTGACCCCGTCTTTGCGTTTGTTTGTTGGAATATCTGGCAAAAACGAGAGCTCAATATTTCATTGTCTTTCCGCATCCCTCGTGATATGCAGACACGTTTGGGTGAACGTCTGTACACGATTGCACCCGCACTCACTGACATGATTCAGAAGTGGAGTTCGGACTGTCATGCGACTCCTGCCACTGACCTTCAAAAGGAAGCTCTATCATTGCTTCGGCGCTTGCGTTGCGTTTCCAATCATATGCTCGGTACATCTGGATATAAACAATGCAGGCAGAATGAGATCCGGGGGCTCATTCGTACATATGGCACTCCCGCGTTGTTCATCACCATAAACCCATCAGACGTTTGCAACCCACTTGTGGGTCTTCTCGGTGATATTCAAGAGACTGACTGGCAACGAATGTCTTCCTTCCAACGATATGCGTTTGTAGCCCAAAGACCTGCTGTCGCTGCTTTGGCATTTGACGAAATGATTAGTCGTTTTTTGGACACAGTAGTCCGTGTGGATGGAAAATCGCCTGGCCTTTTTGGTACTTGCAACGCATACTATGGTATGGTTGAAGCGCAAGGGAGAGGCACGCTTCATTGTCACTTGCTCCTCTGGTTGAGTGGTAACCCAAATCCACAGTTATTACGTGACCGCATGCAAGCCTCGCCCGAATACAGAGACCAAGTTATCAGTTGGTTAGAATCCAACATTAAATGTGAACTTCCGGGGCAGGATACAGTAATATCTCATGTTAGTAAGCCAAAGCGTAAGGACGGGGAACTGGGTCCCCGCATGGACAGTGCCCCTTTAATCGGTTCCTTGGAGCGTGAACAATTTGAGCTAGAATTCCAGAGATTTGTGACCCGCCTTGCAATCATGTGTAACTGGCATGAGCATACAGATACTTGTTGGAAGCATCTGAAACAAGGGCAGCCGAAGGACGACGCACATTGCCGCATGCGCATCGATGGGCGTACACGAAGTATGACTGAAATTGATCAAGAAACCCAATCTGTTCTACTCCGGCGGCTGCATCCTTGGGTAAACAACTTCAATGACGTTGTCATCTTCCTCTTGAAATGTAACATGGACATTAAGTACATTGGGTCTGGTCCTGCTGCCAAGGCCTTGGTATTTTATATCACGGACTACATAACAAAAGGTAGCTTGTCAGTTCATGTCGGTCTGGATGCTGTGAAGTATGCATTGCAGCGTAACAATAGTCATTTCGCTGTACATGAAGATGAAGGGTCTAAGCAAAAGAGTCTTTTCGTGAAATCAGTTCACGCATTAATGGCTCGCCATGAGTTCTCTCATCAACAGGTTATGAGCCACTTGGTAGGTGGTGGCGATTATTACACTGGACATTCGTTCAGTACTCTCTCCTGGGATGATGTAGATGAATTTGTATCCTCACAGGAAACAGGTCAACATCCCAGGTCGGTATCAACGCAGCAGGAAATAACGGTGTCAATTTCCAATGGGTCGCTAAGCTTGAAGGAGGTCATGCTTGACTATGTATTCCGTCCTACGAGCCCTGAGTTCACAGAACTGTCACTGTGGCGCTTTGTGGAGCGTGCTGAAAAGTACCTTGACACACGGAACAAGAAAGTCCCTACCAATGCATCTGATGGCCTCTTTGCAGACGATGAAATGACTCTTAACTCGGGTCGTGGAATGCCATGTGCTCATTTTCGGGAGGGCCATCCAAAACGCGGAAAGTATCTGATTCGCTTGCGCTCTGTTCCAAGGGTGGTGGTTCTCACCGGGCGTTCTGTGCCACGAAAAAGTAATCCAGATACTTCTACAGAAGTTTGGGAACGGGCTATGCTCATCCTTCTTAAACCGTGGCGATGTGTTACCGATTTACGACCACTAGATGGCGAATGGAATTCAGCTTTCCAAGATACAGAATTTGCTGAGTATGAGTCACGTATCTTACAAAATTTTGTGGTCGAAAACGAGTGCACTGATGCTAGGGACAACGAACGTCCGCCCGTCTCTGAACTTGTTCCCTTGTCATGCGTAAGTAATGGTGATTTCCTGAATGATATGCTGGAGGATTCGCATATGGATGGCTTGAGCTTCGCTCTAATGGAACAGATGGATCCTGTTGACGATGGGATTATCAGCATAGAAGACAATGAAACCGGCTCAACAAATCTGTTTGTGAAGACCGCGGGAATGGAAGCGCTTGAATACCTAACACGTGCAGGTCTTATGTCTTTTCCTGTTGAAGACTCCTTGTATGCACGTCAACACCAGGATGAAGTGTGTCAGGTGGCTACCAATGAGGACGATGATGTGTTTGGGATTCTGAGAAAACACATGCAAGTCCTACGAAAACGACACAAGCGACCTGATTTCAGTACTAGTGAGGATTCCCGTCCAACAAAACGTACGCACAACGATCAACATCCAAGTGTGACAATCACGCATATCCTCAGCGACTCTCACAAAACCGATACACTGCATTGGAAGGGAATGTCCAATTCCCAGCGTGAAACACTTGAGCGCATTGTGAACGAGAGCGGGATCGTGCACAATGAGGAGCAACTACGAGCGTTCTCTATCATAGCACATCACTTTCTGTCTGGATCGAAGGAACAACTGAACATGTATATTGCTGGAATAGGTGGTTCAGGAAAGTCTCACATCATCAATGCCGTACGGCGTATGTTTGAGGAATTCAACGCAGACAGAAAATTGCGTGTCACAGCCCCAACCGGTTGCGCTGCAGTGCTCATTCGTGGAACGACTATCCACTCCCTGACACTGCTTCCTAATAATTCCAAATATCCCCCAAATCAGTCTACACTTGAAGATATTTGGAAGGATGTTGAATACTTAATAATCGATGAGATCTCATTGGTGTCTGCAAGGTTACTTGCTGACATCTCCAGTAGATTGTGTTTGGCTAAAGCTGCTGATCCTGTGGCGGCAAGCAAACCATTTGGTGGAATCAGTGTCATCTTCACTGGTGACTTCGGACAGTTAAAGCCTGTGTGTGAATCACCTTTATTTGGCGCTAATCTTGTCTGCAAACTCACACCAAACACCACCGAAACTGAAAATGGTCAGACAGCACTGCGTGGTGCTTTGATATGGAGACAAGTCTCTGTTGTTGTTGAGTTGAAGAAAAATTGGCGTGCTCAGACAGATCCTGCGTTCATAAACTTATTGCAGCGTGTTCGCCTTGGTATTGCATGGAAGGGAAACCAACCACATACACCGCAACAAAACTGTGATGGTATTAATTTTGATCAACCAGATTTTCATGTGTTGAGCAACCGCCGTTTGGAAGTGTTGTTTGATCACTCCCCCACTGAACAACATTCGTTTTTACATGCCCCCATCATTGTGGCTGAGAAGGCAATCCGAGACGTTATCAACTCACGCAAGGCTGCAGCTTTAGGATCTGCCAAAGGTTACCAGGTTGTTCACTATCATTCAAAGGACACTTACCGTTCAGTCTCTGTGCCCGAGGAAACCCAGCGTCTTTTGTGGGCATTACCATCCTCTGTGACGGAAGATGCATTGGGCCACATACCTCTTTACCCATCAATGCCAGTGATTGTCACTGAAAATCTTGCATTGCAAAACGGCATCGTAAACGGTTCGCAGGGGACCGTTGAATCTATAAAATACACTGTTGACCACTCTTCCCGCCGGTATGCTTCTTGCGTATATGTGAGGATTCCTGGCTCGAACATCGGAGCTTTGGAACACGACCCTGATTTGGTTCCCATCATGCCTGTGCCAACGTCGTTTAAATACAATGATAGTAAAGGGGCCTCATACACCATCCAACGATCCCAGCTTCCACTGGTTCCCGCTTTTGCTATGACTGATTACAAATCTCAAGGCCGCTCCTTCGACACAGTTATCGTAGACTTGGCGGGATGTCGATCATTGCAGAGTGTTTATGTCATGTTGTCGCGTGCCTGCAGTTTGGCTTCCCTTGCAATCCTTCGTATGTTTCCTCCCGACAAGATCTATAAATCTTTGTCCAACAAATTCCGGACAGAATTTCAAAGACTACATGATCTGGCTGACACTACAGCTCATAAATACCGACTCCTTCCTTCTCAATAGGTGCCACGAAACAAAGGTATGAACATCAATTAAAATTTTGTCCTTCTACACATATCACGGAACTTCACGTGAACATGGATGGAAATCTTGTAACTGAGACGAATGGGTGCAATCCTTTGTACGTCCCATCACACGTAGTTCCTCCAACTGACCATACCACAGCTCTTTTCTCCTTGAAGCACCTTGGGATTGGAACCTGCCTCTCCTTCAAACTATCTGCAGACGTCTCCAACGCCACGAAAAGACACCCTGGATCGAAGACTGTCCTGACCGTATGAGGACAGTGCCAGGAACGTTGGCAACGGTGGTCTATCCCTTCAGAAACATCCCATCGCAAGGTTGTCGTGGCGAGGCGATACCCTCATAACATGTATTTTTCATAACATGCCCGAGTGCGCTCGATCGGTTGATTGTTGACAAACGGCAAGGCGTTTTTGACACTCATCTTCCTGCCGAAACAGCCAGGCGTGAATTCATGGTGTTTCCGTCACCACAAGGAATATAACATCTGCTTTCGGATGTGAATCGAAATCCTTCACAAACACCATGGTAAGTATGCCCATCCATACCTTTTCTCACTCTAATGTTCCCACTTCCTTCCGATTCTTTTCTTGCTTCACTTGCCATTGTGCACCACATCACAAACAACAGTACTTTTACATGAACCTCGAGGGAAACCCTGCATCTGACACAAACGGATGTAATCCTTCGTATGTCTCATCGCATGTGCTCCCTCCGACTGACCACACAGCTGCCCGTTTCTCCTTAAAGCACCTTGGCACCGGAACAACCCTCTTCTTCAACATCTCCGCTGTCGTATCCAACGCCACGAAAAGACATCCAGGATCGAAGACAGACCTAACAGTATGAGGACAATGCCACGATCGTTGGCAACGGTGGTCTACCCCCTCCCGGATGTCCCAATGCAGGGTGGTCGTGGCAAGACGATTGTAACGCTAGGCGTACTCAAGAGAGCGTTCGACTTAACCCAAGAGAGGCGGACGCTCACGAAGAGGTACCACAGCGTCTCTCTTAGCAAGCTAAGTGCGAAACGACGACAGAGGACAGAGGACG
>JBBPUG010000099.1:0-48041 GCA_038094535.1 Tubosaeta aff. alveolata
ACAGGGGTTATACAGACTCTGTACAGAGCTGTACAGAGGGGGACCTATCTGTGGGTCTGTAGAGCTGTAGTAATCTGTACAGGTCTGTACAGACCTGTACAGTGGTGGGGTGATTTGCTGATGTTGCACCCAACAGACCCCCTGGGGATGGAATGCTTGACTTCCCTGCCACATCCTCTGTCAAAATGCAACCAGATCTGGCTAGGCTTGCAATCAGGTAAGCTGATTGGATTGGGAAGAGTCGAGCGCGTGGAGATTGCCAATCCTCAGTAGGCTCATAACCTCAGGTCACAGTCAATGGCATGTAAACATGTTTCCTCTTGTGTCGGACCCGACACAAACAGTGATTTGCCACAGAGTTTTCTGGCCCAAGAGTGGTGAAGAACTCATAGCACTCTAGATACTGGGAACCAGTCAGGGTTTGAAGGTGATGTCTTCAAATAGCTGTCACTGTCACTTCAGGAAGGGGGCAATGAAGGAAAGATTCTGGAGATGGAGCTTGAGAGTGCACACATTCCGGAAGGATGGTCAGGCTTGTGAAATAATGAGATGTGTTTGCGAGGGCAGCCAGAGGCCATCGACCAGCTTGTCAAGTGTCACCGATTTTGGGCGCCGAGTGTCTTCTCTTGGATGATACCCCATAACGTAAGCAATGATCTAAAGTGAGTTGTCCATTTTGAACAGTGAGTCGTGGTGGATACAAGTAGAGACTTGCAAATGAGTCTCAGATTTGGAGAACGCGAATGCTTGCAGAACATGAGGGATTGTTCAGGCATATCAGCGGAAGCTCTCACACAGTATGATCCGGTGAGACTGGGAAGGACATCGATACCTCGTTGCTTCAGGCTCACATAGAACGCACCTGAATTCAGCATGGCAGAAGGAGGAAAGAACGATGATTCAACCTAATAAAGGAAAAAAGGGTCGGCTCACGCCTAGTGAGGAAAACTGCATGGAAAGGTTGGGAATTGCCGTAGTGGCGTCTTGAAAAATGATGGAGGCAGGAGATAGTACGTACCGAGGCCATTGAACCCTAAAGTTATTAGGATGCGCGATGTAGCTCAAAGACTCATATGTCGGTACTTGCCCATCTTGTGCTTGCTCATCCAGTGTGTGCCATCACCCAGCGGACTAGCACTCACAAGAGCATCAGTGAGTCAGATATCTTATTCCTAAGGCCTAAGGAGTCGACTTCCCACTGAAACATAACAGGCGAAAGCACCTACCCTTTATTTTATCCCCGAGGAGCATGCGAGTACATACTGTATTCAAATCAGGATTGTGCTAAGCGTACGTTATTTTAGCAAAGCAGCTAAGCATGCCTAGCTGGCGGAGCTTCCCTACAAGGCTTTATGGTGTGTACTTTCGACCAATCAGATCCTGCAGTGGATTGCAGATTTGAAGGCTTGACCGGCGGAAGTACTCCGAGAGCTAGTGTTTGACGAGTCAAGAGGTGTTATTTGAAACAAGTACTTCTGCCAGCGCCAAGTGCTGCGTCGCTCCCAAAACTGTGGTGGTCGGTCATCATCATGATGCCTGCTGCTTACAATGTTTTGTCGTGGTCTCCTGTGCTAATAGGTAAAGATCATTGCAATTGTCGATATCAAGAAGCTTACATCTTTCTTAGGCTTCATGTTTTCTACTTTGTGTGTGCCGTTTTCCGGTCCTATGTCACATCTCCCTAATCCGACGCTTCCAGCATGTATGGTAGCGCTTTAGGCCAGTCGATTTACTACTCGTATTGGTTCCCAAACGACCACAAGTTCATTAAATTTTTGGTGGGCATGTGGAGCCGTCTTTCCAAGCTGCATGTCTAATGGATGGTTCTCAGGTTTTGTTTATCACGTAGGTTGTCCTACTTCTCTCCCGTGGGCCCCAAGTTACATACACTTTACCAGCATGGGTGACACTATCCATCTGATCGGAACTACCCAGCTCCTCTGGAAATTTTTCGTATCATGTCATGGAGGCGATCCGTTCAGTTGTAGCGACGTTTTACCATGGTGCGCCCTAGATTATCGCATATGCAAATGACTTACATCCAACATGACTGGAAGGGGTGGGCTTGTAAGTGACTCGGATGGCTATTCTCTGTTTGGTGCTAAGCATCATGATCTTCACCAGACAATGACATGTCTCAATGTCAGTTCCAACATATTTCTGTTGACTTCGTATCCACCGTTTCTCCACTAGTCTGTCCTCACTTCGACCGTGCAGTGGTTGGTAATAACCTCTAGCGCCTTTATGCTTATTAAAACCAGTTGGACAGCTTTTATTGCTATCGCATATGGACAAGTAAGTTGTTAATGTGACCTAGTCCATACTGACATTTTGCAGTCAGTGGGAAGAATAAGATCCTCACTTTGATCATCGTCAGTTCCATGTACTCCATCATATGCGTCTTAACCTTATTTTCTTGTAGTTCCTTTGTGCGCTTTTGGGATTTGGTAAAATTCCGATTCTAATGTCGAGCCTCGTCTAACTCGCCAACTTTATCAGCCGTCGGAACATGTACGTACACCTGCTTTTTCGAATAAACCAATGATTCAATAGTTTTACTTCAGGGTACAACGTCGATGTGTTTGTGCCTCCCTTATTTCTGGATCCCCGCGAAGGCTGAAGGATTTCTTTTTCAGTGCACGAGTTGGAACTATTCAATACTTATTTCAGTGCCTGGTGAGGTGCACGTACTTGCGGAGGAATCTATTGAATCATTAAATCCTATTTCCAGCTTATACTGCCTATTGCCATCATGGGCACTGTGTGCGACGTTCTCATTACATCTAGTATCTTCAAATATATGTGGAGATCTAGCTTCCGGAATAGACGCGGCATCGTACAGGATCTGGCCATAGTCTGCATGAATATGGGTGTTCTCACTTGGTAATGCCTTTCGATTTCTTTTCTATGTGCTCTAACCTATCGTTTCCTATCTAGCCTAACATCCATCATCACTGGTATCATGGTACGTCTGGGAGAGTTGGTAAGCCGTGCAGTTGGTGATTAACGAATACAGTTCCTTTGTCAAGGCGATGGGTTCTGGGTGGCTTCAGTAGGGACAGTGATTAGCCAAAGTAAGTACGATAACATTCCGGACTGTTCAAACGCTAATTGACATGCAGGTTACATAAACTCAATGATGGCTGTGTGAGCTAGGTTGTATCATCTCTCGTGCTGACTCTGAATGTTTGGACAGGCTGAACGCAAGGAAGATGATTCGTGACCGGGATCCTAGGAACATCGAGTTGACCACAGTGCCTACATGAATCTCATTGTGCTGCCATGCGTACCCGGGGAGTTCGTTACGGGCAACTGACGTAGGGTCGCGCCGCATCGTTGCAGGCTTCTGGTATTTCAAATTCTGTCCTGGTGTTCGAGAAATGTTGCAATAATGAGCACAGTAACTTCACGCAAACGTACTATGCAAGCTAAAATACAAAACGCATCTGCCATCATGTGTACAATTCACTCCATATCACTACTTTCTTCCCTCTTGCCGTCTAAGCCTTGGGTGTCCAGTCCACCCCACCCATGCCCGCGGGCATGAACGAGGTGGGTCGAGTTGGATGACGGACACACGATTCTTGGAGTTGAGCCAGTTCGCGATTGTCGTCCTCGACCTTCGGCAGTTACACCTCGCCCGGCGTTCCGTGTGCTGCTCCAGACCACCCGGCCACGGCCGTCTGTCACAAAAGGCGGATCCACGTCGTGTTCACATTGAGGACGAACAAACGACATGTCTGTGCCAATGTTCCCGACAGACTGGAGGGCAGTTCGGGGCAGTTCTGGTGACGAGAGTGGGACATGTGGACTTTCAAATTGCGTAGATTCTAAATCGGCGGGACTGTAGGGACCAGCGTCGGAAGCATGCGGAGCAGGTTCCTCCTCGTCTTCATCTTCATCATCCGAGATCTCGATGATCAATGTCTCCCGGTTGTGAGCGCCCATTATCGGGCTGAATCGCGATGACGGACGTCCTGGCTGTGTCTCGGAAGCGGCACGTATGTCCGGGAAAAGTGGCGTCCGGATCGGTATTGGCTCAAGTTCCGGGAGGCGCGTAGTCTGTAGTGAATCTCCTTCGAGAGCGGGAAGCAGGGCTGGCACGTCGTCGTGAATAATCGAGTTGTCCTCCTGCATTCAGGATGCAAAGCGTGAGATGATGACAAGTGGGAAAAGTTAGAGTTACATCTACAAGACGATTTGTGACAAGGTGGGGGAGGGAGGAACCGTCTACGTACCAGAAGGTCAAAAGGGTTAATATAATCATCCACGATCTCCTCGTCCTCGTCCGAATCGAGACCTCCGGGTCCATTAGTGGAACCAAACCTCTCCACGAGAAGGCTGGCCCGTATGACATCCATGGTGGCATGAAAATTGGTAGACGGATTCTCGAATATATGCTGCAAGAATTCGATGGGATCATCATAATCAAAACGAGCAGGAGGAAAATTGGCGCGTCTAAGGTTATGTCTTCGATATATCTGCAAGGACGAGATAAATAAACCCCGTGTGTAGGCGATCACATCATGAGCTCACGTTCATAGAGTGCTTTGCGCCATGGCTAAACACGTGTGGAGTACCATCGGGATTGGTGTGACGGTAAAAACAATCTACTCCGAAAGGACAGCATGGCTTCCCGGCACGCGATGTCTCTTCAAAGTACCTGCAAAATCTTTGTCGGATAACAACAACGTGGAGAAAGGGATTGGCTTACTTGCATGACACCCTCGCCATGCTGGCTTTATATGCGTCAATCGTGTCCTTTTTTCGAGGATTATCATTTGGGAAGAAGTGCGCGGAGGGCGTAACGAAACGGGAAGCAGTGCGACAGAGAGGACAACACTTGATCGTCCCCGAAGAGACTACATCGGGTGATTTCCCTGCAGGTGCACGCCATTGACGAATACACTGACTAGACGGTGAGTAACCTGGAGTAAGCAATAAAGCATGATCATATTGACCTCGAGACAGAATACATGACTGCAGTCAGCTGTGAAGGACGTGTTACCGCTGGACCACCGGGGAGGCCAGGGACTCGCTCACTGAGTAAGCCGTATGTTTTCGGTTTCTCTAGGCAGATACAGCATGTTTCCGCACTGAATCGAATCCTCTCGTCGTCCGCAGCTACTTTGGGAAGGATATGCTGAAACCAGCATTTATCTCCGCGAGTACAGTGACCTGGAACGGCGCTCAGAGAGATGGTGGCAAGCAGAGGCATCGACCAAACCTTTGGCATAGTACTTGCACACCTTTGACTTGTCATAAGGGGTCAACTTTTCGTCAGCGCCATGGAGAAACTTGCAGTCCTCTCCAGCAAAGCAACCTCTGGGAGTTGAGTAGTAGCGACAGATTCCGCGCGATTTGGCTGTCACCGGGCGATCCATGTAGACATGGACAGTGCGGGCGACGTCGTGGATGAGGACCAACAGCGCAGCGCTTCGGAATGGGACTCCACGGGCTCATCACACTTTCTCACGGTACTCGCCATGTCGCTCTCGTCAACGTCCACGATCAAAGGTCAGCTCAACGTTGCCCTCGGTCCAAAGGCCCAAGGCTACTTCAACGCCCTCAGCCAGTTTGTTTCTGCACGAATATCCAGACAAGAGTTCGAGGATACTGTTCGCCAGGCACTCGACGCACCGAATCTTGGTTCGTCTCGTCTCGCTTCACTATCCAACAGGAGCTGAGCCTCGTCGCAGTCCAGCTACATAATTCCTTGATTATCTCCCTGTTTGATTTCACAGTTCACCGCAGACCCCCCACTCCACCGCCAGACGCACCCAAGCAGCCCCCGCGCAAGCGACGCAGACTTCTCCCTTACCAAGGGCCGGACGATCTGGATGGCGCACTACGCTCGAACAGACTCAAACGATGGACCGTCTCCTTGGGCAGACGCGAGCGAGACAGGATACGCAATCTTACTTCGCAGTCAGGTGCTCTAGAACGCTTGCGACCACGCAAAGACACCGATGAAATTGCGCGAGATAGGGGTGTAATTCTTCTAACAGAGCGCGGCGGTGGGGTCCAGTACTATGCCTATCTCCCTTTGCTCAACTCCGTACAATGTAGATCCCCCAGGCAGTCGGCTGCCGCTTCATCTTGCTTCTATATCCAGGGCTCCCACTTTGCAACATATTTCCGACAGAATCAATCTTATATCCGCTCAACATAATCTGGGGCTGCCGCCCCGCACAGTGGCATCACTGATGATGCTTGCTTTTGAAGTAAGCATCCCACCCATCAAAGCCATGATTACTAACTAGCAGCAGGCAAAGCTAAAACAACTCATTACTCATGCTCTTTCTCTCACATCTACTTCCCATGCAATAACATCTATCACTCCTTCTGCTCCACGCTCAAACAATCGAGTTCTTACTGCGTCTTCTTTTGATTCCCTCTTTACGCTCTCTCCTGCGGTACTTCCCAACCAGTCCGCAGCAGCCATGAGGCTGGCCATAGGTGAAAATGAAACGATGGATGACGAAGACGCTGTTCTCAAAGACCGGGAGGTTCGAGACCAACGATGGCAGATCCTTGCTCTCTTGGCCGAACGAAGCACTGTAAAAGAGGCCCTCAGGCAGTTACGGTGAAGCGTTGGAACTGCTAATTTGCGGGAGACCGCGATGAACACAACAAACATTCGGCAGCGCCCAGTGTGACTGTCGATTCATACGTCGGTGTACTACTTGGGGTCTTATGGTCTTTATCCAATTCTTAGGGCGTCAGGCATGATACCTATCACAGGTTTTTCTCAAACACAACGATACTCGTCACGACCCAGAACATGTCCTGGATATTCCTCTATCAGGTCGTGGAGGGTATTATTCGTAGGACTTCTCGCCCCAATGCCGACACGGACCGTTTACCAGGTTGCTGCCTCCCCGCATGTTGATGTACCCCTTCAACAGTCTTATGGTAGATGGTTTCCCACTGTAAATACCGGAATTTGAACATGTTTTTGGGTGTACAAACGATAATGCACCATCCAACATTATCATCCTATTACATGGTCCACAAAGTTGATTCATTCACTCATTATTCCTCCAAGATTTGACGACGGAGGTTGTCTGAAAGGTCCGTCAGCGGCTGTAGCCATCCCTCCATATACCGTAGAGTCTGAGCAAGCTTTGGGACTCGCATACATACTCAAGGCGACATTTCTAGGTCCTCCTGGTCCCTCTTTTTACTCTTTCCCCGGAGCATGTCGAGGTTCTCAAAGTTGGATTCCCATTTTTCTCTCAGACTTGCATGTCTCTTCAATCGTCTCTCTTCACCTTGGTCTGTAGCCTGTTCATTTCCCCACAAGTCATCAGCCCAGTCATGGAGGTCTTTGTATCTGTCACAATCCCGACTCTCACGCCCGGTGGACTCGTATGCGATACTCTGTAGTTCCCGGAGGGTAAGGCACTCCATGAAGGAGCGCTCCGACGGTCGAAAAATTTTTGTGATTCGGGGGAAACGTAGTTCATAGTACTACTTGAATTGGTGAGAAGGGGATACGGCGGGAACAATGAACACCGACCTTGCTGCTCGGACTTTTCGTAAACCCAGCACCGCATAATTCGACTAGGATTGGGCTTCGGAGGAGGACCGTTGGCTGAGGGAGCGTCTGAAGTAGCGAGTATGAATATGAAAGTTCACCAAGAGAGGTCTATCACTCGTGCTGTTAGTTCACTCCCCGTGTCATCCACGCTAGCACTCACCGGGGACTCGGCTGCGTCCGCTCGTATCCAGAAATTGAACTCCTCAAGCTGTTCTCTGGACAAGCCATACGATGCGATGAAATAGACAACGAAATGCGGTTTCACGGAAGGCTATGAGGTATTTCACCCCCGGGTGTGTGTATGCCAATCAAAAAACCTACATTGACCCTACATCGAGACGCATTGCCGAGAACGCCAATATAGAAGCCCGTTAGGGTCGAGGGAGGCACTGTATTGCGCTGAGATGCGTAGATCCCAGTCAAGCCGGTGCAATACCTACCTCGAAGCTCCCTTGCGCGATCTTTCTCCCATGAAGCAGCAACAACAACAAGGTCGATGGTGTCCCCGTATCCGGGAACATAATCTTTCTTCAGCTGTTTCCGTGAAGTGCAAAGGTCAAAATTGTAAACGTGTCTGGTTATTTGTGTACCTTGACCCAAGGGAACCTCCAGTCACCGTATATGCTTCCCTCAGATTTGAGAACTAGACCCTCTTGGCTCTCCGCAATGTGCTGCGCCCATATTTCTCGAAGGTTTCTGGCAGCGTCATCGACATTCATCTCCGAGCCACTGGATACCATGTAACGTTTGGCGACCATGGCCTTCCCTGGTATCTCCCGGACAACGCTCTCAAGAATGGAACGCCGCGTTGCGTACGGAACATCCAAGTATGAGGCACATCCAAGGAAAAGAACGTCGAAAAACACGAGAGCCAGATGAAGGGGTTCCTCAGAGGCAGAATGAAGAGAAGGACACGAGTCGCTATGATTGTATCAAAGATTCGTACTTGCGAAACGAGTACGAATACCTACAGAGGTTGCGATTCATTTCGTTCGCCCTTGGACTGCATAGTCGCCCGAACTCCTTGTGCCGTACGTGCAACAAGGCTACGAATCCGCCAGAACTCTATTATAAGCCCTTCAATTTCGAACACACCTAAGCAGAACGTTGGCACGGACCATCAATAGCATTCCTCTCATCTGAGAACGCGACCATCTCGGCATCTACGATCATATCTTGATCTCCAACTATCTCTAATGCCTCTTGGATGATGCTACTCGGCATCAACCAGACCATACAAGATGAAGAGTGTCACACTTACGGATGCACAGCGATGCGGTCCCATGTTGAGTCCCGCTTGCTTTTGCTGAATATAGCAATGGACGCCTCCCCGTCGCGAAACCGGACGTGGATCTGCGCGCGCTCACCATCATACTTCGTCTCGGCCCAGATCTGACCGTTGGTATCTAAGAGTTCGAGAGCGTGTAAGGGACTTCGGCCTTTGGCCGATTTGGGGATGTCGATGGGCACACCCCAACATGGGTGGGGAGTGACGAGATCACCGCCCGCCTCGAAGCCCATGGCAGCCTCGTCCAGCTTGGCGCGGACTTTGTACATCTTGACCATGGATCCGGAGGGATCCCATTCGTCCATGAATTGCTCCCTCGTCAGTACGTGCTTGCTGCGCGTGTTGTAGTCGAGCAAGACGTGACTTGTCACTGCTGACGGGGGTGCGTAAAGAAGAGGACGTAGGTCCTTGAGAATGATTTGGGTGAGATAGGCGGCGTCAGTTGCGGGGAGGGAATCGTAAAGAGAGCGTATTGTTGAAGGCTTGGAGCGCTTCGTATTAGATGTGGACGCGTTTCCCTCGTGAAAGGACTTGTCAGAGAACGGCGACGTGGACGCCAGTTCATTCAAGAGTCCATCGATCTCTTGCAGGCTTTTGGGTCCCACAGTGTTCTGAATCGAGGCGTTAACACGACTAGTTCACGGATTACGCTGAAGAGGGTATATACCTCTGTCCCAGGTACGGCGTATTTAAGGAGTTCCTCGCCGAGGCAGCCAGAGGCGGACTGCCGACTCCAGGCTCTCAGCTGTTTAGCATCTCCGGTAAAAACTGTAGACGAATCCAAGCATTGGCCGAGATACTGCGCGAGGAGTGTTTCCTGTAGACCAAACTTTCTCTGGGCATCATCCTCGGGAAAGAGAAGTCGTAACACTGAGGCAGTGGCCGCGCGCGGAAGAGGAGAATAGTCTCTCCTCAGGGCTTCTATCCATTTCTTGGCGACGGTTCGGGGAGAGACCGCACGGTCTGGGCACTGTGCGCCACTCGTAGTAGTACATGCTTGGCGCGAGCGCGTCGTTCTTGCCGGTATACTCGCTATCTCTCGCAACAGTGAAACAAAGCTGGGTCATCTTAGCCTGTACACAGTCGAGTCAGTGTCGGCTCCACTTACAAGGAGAATGGTATCTGTCTGACTTGGCCAACTTCAGGTATTTCCATCTGTGTGGAAGTCGGCGATTGATTGTGGTCAATATTGTGACGACCACTTTCCATTCAATGTTACTACTGCCAGGGTATATTTACACTGAACGTGCAACAGAAAGGGTATCAGATAACAAACATTTAATGGTACAGATGCATCATAAAAACAGGCAACTTTGTCGAAAGGCATGACGACAAAGAGATAAAACGACCCAATCAGCTTTGTTTCGCGGTCTGCATAGGAGACGGAACTGGAGAAGAGATGACATCCGTTGGCGGTCGTGGTGACACAGGGAGGCCAACGATACGACTCTGTCGGTTTCCTCTCTTGGCGATGGCAATATTGAGGCCGCGGCTGGCAGCGACGTGGGCTGCATGAGATCGCGATTGTACGGTGGGGAACTCGGCTCGGTCAGGCGTGGTAAGTTCCGAGTGTTGGGATGGATTGCTGGAGCGTGTCTGGCTGGACTCCACTGTAGCATCATTTTCAGTGGTCTCGTTCCCGCTCTCATACTGGAGGGAGACACTATCACTGTCTTCGGACGGGGTTTCTTCTGTAGATGCTTGGGACACAATGAGTGCGAGAGGTGTTGAGAGAAAGGGTGACGACAAACCACGTAATGTTCTTCCCGTCAAACCAAGAAGCTGGTCTGCCGCAGCATCTGAATACTGCCGGCTGTTTCGTCGACTCAGCTCACCATCCTTGTCCATCTCATCCTCGGTTATGTCGCTGAGAGTATCGACATTGAATACCCGGTTAAATTCTCCAAGCATCAAGCTGAAGACGCCAGCAGGTATACCAAGCGTAGGACTAAAGACGATGCCCACGTTTCGCATAGTCATTTTGTTGATTGGCGAGTTTTGTACGATAAGGATCAAGTGAGCGGTTAACGCACGAAGTAAGCTGTAATTGGCGATCGGCAGAGACGAGATCAGATGCGACAACTCGCGGATGCGTTCCCGAGGCTCCACAAAGTCTGCATATGGTGTCAGCCCAAACACGAAGGGAATTAAGGATACACATACCCATTACAGACAAAAATTTCATGTGTAATTCACGAGTCAATATACTAGCAGGTAGTTCGCGGAGGAAGCTTTTCAGCAAGCCGGCGATGGCGTGCGGATCCCAGTATTCATCAGATGCTAATAGATCTATGTCGCCCTCTTGAGAGAATATTAGTCCGCAATAGCACCACGGAAATCTTCAGCCTACCAGCATTAAACCTATCCTTGAGCCCCTTGATAACGGCCGAGCTCCCACTCAGGCGATAGACACCCTCCTCCTGTTCGGCCTTTTTTGTTTCAAGATACTGTATGCATCGGAAGACAACCGCAGGTAGACGAGCAATCTCAGCTACATCAAGAGACTCTTCCAGAGCTACTCCGAAAACGGCACGAGGGGCAGACGTCGGAGGCCTGTCCGCAGGTCTCCCGAAATTCCAGAAGGACCTTGACTTGGCCTTTTCTCGTCTATCAGTCGACGAGGTCCCTTCCGTGGGCGCGTCCTTGCTACCGAACTTGTAGCCCGCGGGAATCGGAGCACCGCTCAGAGGTCCAGAAATCTTTACCTTTCCATTCAGATCACTGCCGCGCGAAGCCACGGAAACATGATCGGGGGAGGAGGTACGATCAGGAAATCTCCCTGTTGTTGGTGAACCAGACACTGCAGCCAAGCCAGGGTGGTACGACTTCCGGTCCCGTCGAGGCTCCCGGGGCCGGCCGGGCTCAGATGGGACTTGTTCTTGGTTTGAATGTATTCCTCGTCGGTCAATGTCTGCATAATGGCCTAGCTCCGAGCTCGATCTGAACGCCACCAGTCCCTGCCCAGCAGCTTCCAACGGTGACGTTGTAGGTAGTGAACTCGACAACGGGGGATCTGCACGGTCTACAAGCTTTTTTGCGTACTCCTCTTGAGCGAGCTGCCCGCGGTCGGTATTAACTGATCTAGTGGGACTAGACGCGTAGGACTCGTCAACCGAGGTAGACCGGTGGAAGAGCAGAGAATTATCTTGTGACACTGCCACTCGTGAGATATCATCTTTAGATATAACCCTTACTTTTGGTGTGGCGACGGTGTCTTGATTCGAGCTTACACTGGAACGAGGCTGGCCCGATCCAGGGCTTTGAGCTGGAGGAACGTTGACCGGAGCAGGGTTTGGGCCAATTGAGATCGCCGCGGTAAGTGATTCGTCATTGAAGGTACCCGTGACATAACGAACGAGAATGTCCACCCAGCTATCCCGTTCGCAGTCGCTCTCAGCACACAGGACATGGCGGGGGCTCGACCCTCCGGCTCCCTTCCTTGCTTCAATGATAAGAAACGCGTGCCGGTAATTCTTTTCATCTTCGTTGTCTGCTGTTCGTTGCTGGCGGCCAATCTGCGCATTTGTTATGACAATAGAACCAAGGTGCGCCCCACCCCGCTATCCCCAATATTAGATGAAAAAAAAACGGTATACACATGACAGACACTCACACTCTCATAGTATTCAAGGACAGGTCCTTGTAAGACAAAATACCGTGTCTTCCACCCACCAAAATTCTTTCCTCGTTTGGTAAGGTAACCTTCCTTGTGTCCAGCTTGCATGACTGGTTTCTTTGCATCTCGGACAACGTCCGAAGTGAAGAAGGCAATGACTTCATCCTTGTTCTTGACGGGAAGGTCGATTAGCGATTGTAGATATAACTCAAGAGCGGCCTAGGATCAACGTTCAGGGCTGAAAAGAATGCGACACAAGAAGCTTGCTTACCTTCCGCTGGTCAGATTTCGCAGGTGCATGGTCTTTCCATAGTTTACCTTCTGGCAAGGATGCAATCTTCTTTGAGGCACCTTTCCCAACGGTAGCCCTTAGCCGATGATCAAGCCCCAGGACGTCGGAGTATAATTTCTCCACTTTCCAAGGCTCCTTGCCCTTTCCGGGATCTACTTCAATCTCAAAAGACAAAACTTCTCTCCCTCGATCGTTCGGCCGAATAGAGGAATGGGAAACAGTAACATGAGTGGTTTTCAGGTCAGCGGCAATGAGAGGGAGCGCGCGAAAAGTGGGATTGAGGAACTCGGTCGAGAAGCCATGCATAGACTTTGATGGTGAAAGATAAGAATCTGGAGAAGGAGAGTCTGGGTGCGGTGCGAGCGTAGATTCCGTGGACGACCGAGATTGAGATAACATAGAAACATCGGATTGCGACTGCAAATGTGTCTGCGATACCATCCCAGGCTCTGAAGCTAGTGGATAGCGAGGGCGCGACGTTGGAGTAGATTGTGATGAGGAGTTCTGGTCGCGGCTTTGGAGATGAGGAGGACTGTGAGAAGATGGGGTGAGGAAATCTTCCGTTCCAGCAACCTTCTCATGTCTATCAATGACTAACGGGGGATATTGTTCCTCTTCCTCTTCAACCTGATCACCCTCTTCCTCCAGTTCAAGAAACTCACTCTCGTTTCCGTCGCGTGCACCCGTACGCCATGATGTAGTAGGAGAGCGCTTACCAGCGTTGGCACCACGATTCAATTCTGTACCGGTGGATCCGGAATATGACACTACCGCAGCTAGCCCAGGACTAGGCAGCGGACTTTCGATGTTGGAAATATACTGCCTGGCCTCATCCGGAAGAGAAACCTCTGAGTTGCGATTTACAGACTTCGAATTTTCAAGGATGGGGCTCAGCAAGGCCGGTGCGGGAGTAGAAGAAAAATGAGGCATGAGTGATGAGGGATAAGTACCAGGCACCGAGGTCACGGAGGAATAAGGGAGATCTGGTAAGGCCACGGTGTTCGGAGTGTGTTGGGCAAAGGAGTGTGACCGAGATTTCGAAAATTCTGTAATATCAACAGGCGTTGTTGAAGGCTGCTGTGGAGACCTGCCCTGGGGAGTATTGGTGTCATTCAAGCGAGGTGACACAAGGAGTGTGGACTGAGCGACAGAGCTTCCTTGCGAAGGGGAGACGAACTTGGTGGGCACAGTGGCAGAAGTAGATAGGTTAGGAGAGCCGTTGAGGCGAGGTGGTCGGGGATCACGACCATTTAGATCTTGTGATTGAGGCGGAGTGTGAGGACGATCATCACTGTAAGAAGCTAGAGGAGTATTTCAGTAACGATTGTATGTGTGAGACGAAAGGTGAGAGACATGCATACCTGAAGGATCCGAGGGATGGCGAACCATGTGAATGCGGGGATCAAGAGAACGACTGTCTGAGGATATGGTGGCGTTGGATGTGGAGGGTCTTAATGATTTTGGCTTGTCCTTTCTGGCCAGGTCGACGCTGAGGCCAGCACCCTGGAGACAAGATTTATAAGCGTCTCGTTCTGCACGGAGTCGCTCGAGATCCTTGAGGGCTTGATTATAAGCAGCGCGCTGCTTCTCGATCAGTTTCCAAAGCTGAGTATTCTGAGTAGAGAATATGTTTCTCTCTGAGAGAGCCTGGTCCAAAGCTGCAAGGTGAGGACTTGGAGCGTTGGCATGCTGAGCGAGGAGGGCATCCAGGGAGATTGGGAGGGTAGTTGGATTAGCAGTAGATGATGGAAGTCTGGAAGCAGAAGAGGAATGGCGCTCGCGAGTACCGTCAAAGGACGAGCTTGGAGAGGTGCTCATGCTCATGGCTCATGCTCGAGTGATATCTCAAAAATAAAAATTGAATTATTTTTAATAACCACGTGATGAATTATGTCATCACGATAGGGTTATTGATTACGTTATCCGATCATGAAGTCAACGCACCGCCACTTCAAGCCAGCCACAACATCAGTGAAGGTGCAAAGTAACGTCACCTTTGCACACTCTTTGGGGCGGATTCTTGTGTTCTCATTGGCTGAAATGTGTCAAAGCGAGACGAATGTACCCAAATGGGGACACCTTCCAAAAAGAAACACTGAAAGTGCACTTTCAAGACCTTGCCGGTTTGCTGATGCAACCCCGCACGCGACTCATTCATGCGCTTCTTTGTCACAGTTGTCCGCTCTCCATTTTCTTTGGCTACTAGTGCTCGGTTTTTCCGACGTGACCACATCCGTTGTATCTCTCGCTCACCGCTGCTAGGCTTTCCAACTGATAACCTTACTCTAAGCCAAGTTGAAGCCAAGGAACCCGTCAAACCAGGTCATGCAGTCATATCCACATTCGACCTTTTCAGTATTGGTGGTGAGAACCCTGTACAGCATTTCCTACGCGACAACGCTTACCAGCTCCCAAGTCGGTCCAAGCAGCTCGCACACAGTCGGTCCCATGCGTGCGGGCAAGATATTCATCGCCGATATCAAGGAATTGGGTCTACTTGACCAGGCATGTGAACTTTATGCCTCCGTTCCCTGCTCCGTTTAACTTCTTGCTCCAGGTCAAGACCGTCAAGATAGTCCTGTGAGCTTCACAATGGATCGTTGATATACTCTTCTGATTCATCTCAGCTATGGTTCGCTGGCCGCAACCGGTCAGTCTTATGACGCTCACTGTTATCTCCTATTTACACTTTCCTAGGTAAAGGGTGCGCCATAGACCTACCCATCTCGTATAGAATTTCATTTCGCACTTCAGCCATCATACACCTCAGGCAATTCTCCTCGGCCTTGAAGGATCTGATCCCGAGACCATCGACTGTGGCACCATTCCTTCACGTTATGAAGCCATCTTGCTCAACAAGTGCATACATTTGGGTGGAAAGCGTCCAATCCATTTCGACATGGACCGAGATATGTTGTGGCGCTGGGACCAAGTTCTTAAAACCCATCCCAACGGTATCCGTTTTTCTTGCTTTGACGAACAAGGTGACCTCTTGGCCACGAATGAATATTTCAGGTAAATCCACTACCCCTTTTCTTCCTATTTGTTGTGTCAACCAGCCTCAGTGTCGGTGGTGGTTTCGTCGTCAATGACAAGACAAAAGGTCCGCAGTATACTTCTCGTATTTTAATTTCGCTAAAGATACAGCAGTCGATGAAAACTTGTTCTACAAAGGTGTCGACAAAAGTGCCGTACACGGTGCTCGTTTACATCAGTCTCATAACATAGAGAAGGGCGATGCTATTCCTGTGCAGCCCGAAGCCCACGATCCTGGTCATCCACCGTACCCCTTTGAATCCGGGGACGACCTTCTTGCGTTGACTAAAAGGCACAACGTGAGTTCTATCATTCCTTTTGACGCGTTTGCCTGATCCTCATGTCACAGTTGACCATTGCACAAATTGTTCATAACAACGAGTGCTATTTTGGCCTTTTCGAGCAGGAGATACATGATAAAGTATGTCGGTATTAATATGGCCACAGGCTTAAAGTTTGATTGATATCAATGCCCCACCAATAGCTGATGCGTATTTGGGGTGTTATGGACAATTGCATTCGTACCGGTGTGACAGCCACGGAAAAAACATTACCTGGTAGGCTGCAGTTGCAAAGGCGAGCACCCATGCTTTACAGACGTCTTATGCGAGGGTGAGCTCTGTTTCCTGCTCCTGGGCCATTCAGTCCAATTCATCCCGTATGAGGTTTTATCCGGGCATCGAGATACCAGTTGTACAACTTATTGGCCCGGGTTCAGTCCCAACTCATGTGAACGCTATAGATGCGCCAGGACCCACGGATGAAGATGCGCCTTCCGAACAAGATCCTCAAGATCCCATCTTATCCTGGAACGCCCGAGCTCGAGCTCCACGCGTAACTGGGTCATTCGATCACGCAGTTCTCCCGATGCCTCCCGTAGGTATCCCCCTAACCAATTTGCCATCCACACGCCGCTAACTATATTTAACTCAAGCGCAAGACAATGATTCCAGCCGTCGATTTCCTTTCCTGCTATGCCATTGCAGTAAACGAAGTAAATGCTTCTGGTGGGCGCATTGTCACCTCCCCCACCAACGGCGCAGCTGGCGTTATTCCCGCTGTGCTAAAATATATCGTCGAATTTGTCAGTGATGACCCTGAGAAATCTGTGAAAACATTTCTGTTGACTGCTGCAGTTCGTTTGTTCTCTATCTAGAAAAGTAGTGTAAGGCTGATAATCCCTATTTCCAGGCAATCGGAATGCTCTTCAAGCGTGGAAGTACCATCTCTGCGGCTGAGGGTGGTTGCCAGGCCGAGGTCGGAGGTACGCCATCCTTTGCTAGTAGTGCTACCGTTCCGCAAGGTAGTGATACGCGCCTACACAGTTGCTTGTTCCATGGCTAGCGCGGGTTTTGCAGCGTGCATGGGTGCCTCTCCAGAGACGGTATTGCAGGTGAGCAATCAGTCTTGTGAGCTCCTCATAGGTCACTTATGTTTGTCCAGGCTGCAGAGATCGGTATTGGTACGACATGCCTAGAAACACCTGTATTTTGCTCTGATACGTGTGTCAGAGCACAACCTCGGACTCACATGTGACCCGATTGACGGACTTGTGCAAGTTCCATGCATTGTGTGTATCCAATTCTGTACTTGTTGCGCCATGGTTTAACCTCGTCTAGGAACGTAACAGTCTGGGAGGTCCGGATCATTGTTTGCATGCGCTTCCGATAAGCTAACTCTTGTGTGCTCCGGGCAGCTGTGAAAGCAGTCACTGCCGCCCAACTCTCCATGGCTAGTCACGGCGTTTATAGAGTCACCCTCGACGAGGCGATCGAAGCTATGCGACTCACGGCCGCCGACATGAGTGTCAAATACAAGGAAACCAGTCTCTCTGTACGTCTTCCTACGGCATGTTTCGATAAATGTATTCACGTACAATGTTTGATAGGGTCTTGCCGTGAGTACAGATATCTCTCATACAAATTGATCGTACCCTGATTACCTAAATCAGACCACGGTCAAGATCCCGCTGACCGTTCCCGCATGCTAACAGTCTAGAAAATACCGCTACCCGTCCTGATCACTCACTTGATGCATTGGGTTATTTTACGCCCCTGCTTGGTAGTGCAAGAGTGGGTAGATATGTAGATATGTAGCCATATTAAGACTTGGAATTTTTCCTTGGTCTCAATTGGCAAGTCGCGTCTGACACATCAATGGAACCTTCTCCGTCTCAGTTACCAGCGTCCTCCTCCAAGTACCACCACCCATATTTTACTCTTCCAGAGGTCGAATATCTTTCTGATAAACAGCGTGGCAAGCTTTCTGCCACACAGGAAGAGAAAGTAAGGCAGCAAGCGTGTGGTTTCCTGGAGGTCGTAGGTGCAAAGATTGGTTTGTGAGTAGCTCCGGCTTTCCGTTTGGATATTTCCCCGACCACCAATGGTAGCCCTCGGAGAACGATTGCAACTGCACAAAACCTCTACCACCGTTTTCATCTCTTCTTTCCACGGAAAGATTTCAGTTACTATGTGCGTGTCCCTTGTGCTTGTGTACCTTCCGTAGTGACCCCCATGTAGGACGCGACTCTCGCCGCGTTATATGTATCAACAAAGATGCACGACACTCTGAAAAAACCCCGGGAGATCCTCATGTTTTCTTATGCAGTCCGATTTCCGGAGCTAGCAGCAAAGTCCAAAACACTAGGTGGTGAAGTCGATATGGATCCTATGGTGAGTCTTGTCCTACAATGTTTAGGAGGTGCATTTAGGATCTTCAGACGGTTGAACACGATCGCCAACGCCTTCTTGCTGTGGAACGCCTGATACTGGAAACAATTTGTTTCAACTTTACTTCAAAGATGCCTTTTCCTTATGTTTTCAAATTAGGTCGAAAATTGGGAGGTAGCTTTCTCGTCTTGCCTACTAGTCCCACTCCTTGACCCACCTATAGCGTCTAAAACACTTATCAAGTTTGCATGGCGTCTTACGATCGATTGGTATGCGGTGATCGCTATTTCTGATGTTTTGGCGACCCTAACAATCTCTCTAAGTCACCGGACTCTGATTCCTATCATGTATCCACCCAATACAGTCGCCTTGGGCTGCCTTTATACCGCCGCCCTCCTTTTAGCATTGGAGAGTCCACCCCCATCGCTATGTGACGACTCTGCTCGACATATAGTCAGTCTTCTCAAGGAAAAAGCGGACTGGGAACAAACATATATGGTAGAAGCAGAAGATCTGCAAGGTTTGTGTCTACTACTTGCTATCGTGCGTGGCATACTTATGTCCGTTGCAATTAAATATGACAGAGATTGCGCATCTCATCATTGACCTTCTTATCCAAGCTGCGCAGAATACATCTGCGAATACCTCACCTCGAACTCCTTCTTCACCATCTCCACACCCGTCGCCGCGAAATCAACACTATTCCATTGCTCCTCCGCAGCTGTCCCCAGTTCCTTATAAAGCAGACCAACTGATTCATCTGAAGATAGCGATGCGGCAGAATGAGTTTCCACCCAGACCACGTAAACCGCTTGCGGGATCCGATCCCAGTGCCTTGTACGGCGGAGGTGATGTTGCTCTGCTCGGAAAAAATGAAGGCACTGTACGATTTTTATTCGGGCCGCCTGGTGTTGTAGGCCAGGAAGTATGATTTGACCTTTGTGTACATAGTTGTCATCATGATACACGAGCAACACCCGAACTATGGCGTTTTTCAAATTGCGTGAGTTTCAATACTCGGGATATTATTACCCGGACCCTGTGCAACGTGTGTGCGCCTCACTCAAACCGCCATGTTTGCCGCATCGGAGGACGTTGGAACGAGGCCATCCGCAATCCTTCCCGGGCCATTCCAACAAGGTCCAACTATGCTAATTCTAGTGGGACTGATCGCAGCGGGCAAGGTAATTGAAAACCGTTTCGGTGGAATTATTTAATTGATGGGCTACATTATTTAATTGGTAACAGTCTACTTTCGCAGAGGCTCTCGAGAGCTATTTCCCCTGGTTCCGTCGGTGCAATCAGGATGACCTGGGTAACAGACAGCTTGTTGAGGAGCTTGCTTACCGCACACTTTGCGAAGGTTGTTCGCCTTGTATCGACCGGACCAATTTTAATCCCACGTACGTTGACTAGCCTTCCCCCTTTCTTCGACTATTGACACCTTCGAGAAGACAACGATCGTATTGGACCGCAATCGCTCGCGAATTTCCGGGAACTACTATCAGCGTCATTGTGTTCGATACCCCCTATCATGTGAGAGAGGAAAGGCAAGTCCAGAGCAAGCTGCTGACCCGTGGTCCCCTAGGTCTGCCTTTCCCACCTCCAACGGCGTAAGTCGCCGAATTTCATCGTTCCGCATTTTTTTCCGAGCTCTGGATCATCAACTAGTTTTACTTACTTCCCGGCAGGAAATTCGCACCCCACAATTAAGGACGCCCAACAAGGCGCGACGGTGTTGCAGAAATTCGCCTCGGAGTTTCAGATGCCATCATCATGTGAAGGATACGACCATATCATCTATCTGCGGCCGGAAGACCATCCGCGTCCCGAGTACACGCGGGCCGATATCTTATCGATCTTGAAGCGATTAAAGGCATCCACCTCGGATTCCGGAAACAGTGCCCCTGCGCAGCGCAGCATAGTATCCTCCTTTGTACAGAACAGCAGAGGTTACTCGAGTCGACCACGTGGCTACCGTGGTGGTGGCCGGGGTTTCTCACCCACACGAGAAACTTTGTATAGTTCTCCACGGTACACGACCAGGGCCGGAGGGTCGCATAGTCCTAGTTGGCGGCGTCCGGATCCTGGCATGCTCACTAATCAGGCGACGACAGATCAGCGGCCAGCAAGAACGGCATGTGCCCACAATGGAAAGCTCAAAGGAAGGGACTCGGCAGGGGAACACTACAATAGTTCCTAAATTGGAATCCTTTGATGTGAAGTATGGTCACGTATAGGTCGCCCGTCGGAATATAACTAATTGTCCGCGCAATAGTGTAAGGGAATAACGCCTCGGTAAACGGGACAGGAGATTGTAAGGATCAAATATTACATGTACAGGTCAGCGGAAGATATCTCGTTTACTGGCCGGCCGTATTTATTCATGATCATGTTGCACACTCTACATGCGTGCGAATGGCTATATGACAAACCAACTGGCAATAACGGGGTCAAGTGTCACGAGTCGGATTTTTTAGACTTGTCGTCCCCTTCTGAGGCCCGCATCTGTTTTCCCAAAATTTTTGCGCTGACCTAGCAAATCGATAAATCATAATCAGATAAAAATGGGCCTAGACAAATATCACAGACGTTGCGGACATGCATCGCGGCACGATCAACACCGTTTTCATTAGCACGTTTGTAATATTTCAGGGCTTCCTCGAGTTGACCGGCTGGTCGTGTGAGATAAATTTGGGAACAATAAGAAATTAATTCTATCACGCACTGGCTTCCAGAACTGCGGCGAGATTGAAGGCAATTTCAGGGTCTTCCGGTGAGAGCGAAGCCGCTATGCTGGAAAACAATAGTAAGTGGTCGTATTTGGCAGTTGTGATGGGTTACGTGCTGTAAATGATGAAGCGCCAGGTCGGGACGTGAGACAGGTGAAATTATGTATGCGCTGGCGAGGTCTTTCGGAATACTCATGTCAGCAACGGGACGAACCGGAGAAGGGCCATGTACTTGTGTGTGTATCTGCGCTCGCGGGCTGTAGCACTATCGATTCCTTCCAGGCAGAGATAGCGTCATCAAATTCCTCTGTATGAAATTGACTGACATGTATTCTGGAACCGTGAAGATCTGACGTACTCAGGTGATAGTGAGTAACGCCGAGGTTGAAGAGGGAGCTAGCGTTGCGTTTTATCTCAACACTACGTTGATACAGTTCCTTGGCACCCTGAACATCACCTTCTTCGAGTTTCTGAGTACCCTGCTCAAGGCACTGCATGGCCTCGACCTCTGCGGGGTCTGAGGCCGTAGAATGGGGGGTTGTGGAGGTAGCCCATCCTTGAATGAAGTAGTTGTGTATTGCCCGAGTCAAGCGTGGCAAAGAAAGACTCACGTCTCAGGAGCCCATATTGGACGTGGGTGCGACAACACAAAGAGGCGCGGACGTCGGGCCTAGTCAATAGACGCGAGCGTACCGCTGAGCTCGACAGAGACCGGCGTACAATTGTCCGCAAATGCGGGAACACGCGCGCTGTAATGTGCAGCATCAGTCTGCTAATTGTTTCTGTTCAACTTTGGCAACAAGTAACAAGTTCACATTGGGAAATGTTTTCACACGCATTCCGGTCGCGCTCTTCCAAAATTTCGTGCCGTGCTGGCTGCTCATCCGCGACCAGACGCTTTTTGTTCTCTCGTTCATGTCTTCCAAAGACTCACTTCAAGACCCTGCGGCTGATCAATTCTCCCGTGATCACGGTGCCGCCACAGTCGACAGCCCCGTCACCGCAAGTGACCTCCTTTTGGGTGCTTATGACCCCACTAGACTTCACCCGCTGGCCCAGCTGGGGGACCAATTAGACTATCTTGTGCTAGATGACGACAAACTTAGCGATTTGCCAGGAGCCGGAACTGCTATTCCTTCTCGGGGTTGGAGTGATGACTTGTGCTACGGAACAGGCACTATGTACCTCGGCGGTAAGTCACTCCTCTCTATCGGCTCATCGACACGAGTCCTGCACGCGTTTTGTACGTTTGACTCGTGTATTTTCTCCACGGTTCCTTCTCACCTTATCAAAATGTCGCCACATCACCAACTTGGGCCATTCTTATTGTTTTCGACCTGTCACATGCTCATACATGTTTCCGCAAGGTCTGGCCGTAGGTGGTATCTGGGGTGTGAATGAGGGCGCACGACGACCGCTAGCCGTGACGAACGCACGCCTTCGGATCAACAGCATTCTCAACTCTGTCACGAGGAGAGGCACCTTCATAGGTAACTCGGCTGGGGTGCTGGGTGAGTCGACGTTTCCCGTCGGCAATGTATACCAGGCGATGCTGACTGATATGATCTGAAGCGCTTGTTTACAACGGTATCAACTCCTCCATAGACTCATTTCGGGGAAAACACGACACGGCCGGCAGTATGGCGGCGGGCGCACTCACGGGTGCGCTGTACAAATCTACTGGTATGAGCTGGTTCTGCTGTCAGTTTACGTTCTGCTTATTGAAACCGCTAGCTGGCGTTAAGCCCGCCATTGTCGCTGCGACATTGATATCTGGATTGGCGGGATTATGGAGCTACGTGAAGAGGAGCGTATGATTGATTCATTGTAATATGCTGTTATACCATTATAATTCTTGCGTAGGACCTCCTCCCTCTACTGGTAAGCGCCCTAATAAGATCGGGATTCAGATGTACGACAACTTGATCCAAAGAAGTTGTCGTTTATTACTTGAATAGACCTGACCAAATCGGTCTGGGTAGATCTGTCAGACTGTTTGGCTACAGTCCACTGACACCCTTTGTGTGTCTTCCTTTTGACCCCGAGCTCCGCTCCCTGGAAATGAGTGGGTATATGATCATGATCTGTACTCACGGATGCATAAATGCCAAGTTCTTACCCAATGCCATTATAACTTCCTCCCCCAGGCAGCGCGTAACGCCGTTTCTTTGCCTCCCTTGCAGGCCGTTCTCTTCTGGTCGCCTATGCCAAGTTGCTTCTTCCGAACACGCCATTTCTCAAGACATTCCACATGGGACAAGGCGTTCGCTCAGAATAGTTAGTGTCTTCTCATGGCTGCGCAATGCTTCTTACTCATGCCCATCACGAATCCTCATCACGCAGCAGCGAGGGAGAGCATACGGTATGCCTGTATCTACCACTCGAGTGGCGTTGACATGCCAAACTGCGTCCTAGTACACACGACAAATACGTCCGATCACGCCCATCACGCCCATTGAATTTATACCATCGTAAGACCGTTGTCAGTGTCTTGTGATGACGTCTGGCTCAACAGTTGTGTATGGCAGAAACTACAAGAAGCTTTTTCACGATTCGTCATGCGAGAGTTCCTGTGCCTCACCCCAGTCGGTCACCAGTAGCGATCACGCCGGAGCGCAGTCGCCACCTTCCGCGTGGGGTCTACCGTCGCAATCCGAGTCGTCAGCTCACAACCAGAATAGTGTTTGGACTCAGGTGTCCACCACCGACCGATCCAGTCCGCTTCAGAATGCATTCCAACTGAGCCAACCGAGAGTCGGCTATTCCTCGTTTCTACACGACAGTCAAAACAGGTATCTCAACCACTGTGCGGGGGGGTACCGATGACTTACGACTAATCGACACAAGAACCTATCATCTCGTTGTTGTGCAACATCCTCAAAGGACAGCAGAGTTTGGGTCCGCTAGCTTGTCGCGGTTGCCGTTGGCACCACCGGTTGTGGTGCAACTCATAGTACGAGATCGCTTTGGGAATGATATAATCCCGTAAGTGTCGTCAGCATCCAGGGTGATGAGATATCCTGGAGACATATGTGATTTTTTGTTTGGCAGTGAAATGGAGCTTCCGTTCCTAATCGCGCATTTGTCGTTGTTTTCCGACGATGGAACGCACCCGGTGGATATGGGGACGGCACCCAACGGAGAAGCACCTCCGCGACGAATGCTTTACGGAAACCTGGTTTCTTCGCCGCAAAAGCTACGTGATCTGCAAGGTCGTCAAGGGCTCTATTTTCTGTTTTCGGATGTGAGTATTCGATGGCGGGGACGCTTTCAGCTCGGGATATCGTTGTTGCGGATATCACAGTGAGTACGGGCGGGAACGGGATGGACGGAGCTGAACGCTGGCTGTTGGTTGCAGGACGGATGCCTCTGGTGCGATGAGCATTGCGTCACAAGGAACTGTGCTTGCAGAAGCTCGAACACGAGCGTTTGAAGTTGTTACACATGAAAATTACGTTGCTCCGGGTAAGAGCTGGTTTGAGGCTAGGTTGATCAGAGTGACCTGACGGCTTGGCGCGCTAGCCATCACACGTTTAACGCAAAACTTCCTGCGGCAAGGCGCACGAATTTACGCATTTACGCCAAACAATTTCTAGACTGTAGAACTGCGACCGGACTGGTTCTTTGTGTACCTGACTGCATTGTGTTATAACATTCGATCTTCCACCGTAGCTATATTTACTATTGTCTCTGACACACGTTTACTTGATGGGAACACATTATCGTCGGTGTGCCAGGTCGATCCGTGAGCACAGGGTAGCACAGCAATGATGCGTGCTGTGCAGAAGCAAGGCATAGACTAACACGTTGTTGCCTTGAGGCTGTTACTTGCCAGGCTCGCAGTCATCGCAGCATCGTGGGAACGCGGCTCGCTCGTGGCATTTTAGGCCGACTGGCAGCAGAACGACAGACACCTGCCAACCTTTTCTTTCACTCCACCATGGCCAACAAAGACTACTACGCCGGACAACAGCAATATTACCCACCTCCCCCTGGTCCGTGCACGCGCTTCTCACAGTCATATATGCTCATGAGCTCAACAGGACCTCCCACTGGATACTACCCCCAGCAGCCCCCGCAATCGTATCCTGGTTACAACCAACCCCAACAGGGTTACCAGCCTCAGCCGCCCCCACAGACCGTCTATGTGTGCGTAGGCGTCTAATCGGACCTTTTTTCCGGCTGAATTTTTTTTTTCCAGGCAACAACCCCCGGAGAGTGGTGGGGGAATGGGTGCTGGCGGAGGGTGTCTTGCCTGTCTAGCTGGAGCGTGTCTCTGCTGCTGTGCTGAAGGTCCGTGCTCTTTTTTTTTTTTTTTTTCCGAGAATGCCTCCATTGACTGTGTTACAGAGGCGCTGTGCGACTGTCTATTCTAGCCTTGATTAGTTGAGATGATTCTGTCATATCATACGACACTGAGACGCTACGTCAATGATTATTATGTATGAGATGTTTGCGGACGATATGTAAATTATCTTGATTTGATTGAATCGCTTGTTTTCGCTCTCCGGTTCGTTCCGTTGACCAAATTTGCCACGCTTTGACTTGTCCTCCTTCAATTGCCTCTAAAATGTTCTCGAGGCTGCCCCACGCCGTCCGAGCTGGCCAGCGTGCTTTCCTCAGCGCGTCGGTGTGTATGGACCCGCCCGTGCTCGACCTGTCTCATCCTCTTTTCTTTTCTTTTTCAGCGGGCCCGCTTCGCATCCACATCTTCCGCGAGCTCACAGGTCGGCGCATTCATCTGCATGCACTCACACTGAACTTTAAATTCGTGTGCTAGTCTTTTCTGACCTCGCGTGCCTCTCTCTTTTCCGTGTCACTCTTCTCCGCTAGCTCAATAGCATGGTATACCCATCTATACGGCACCCTTCCCTTCATCGGCGAAGTTCACGCAAATTCCCTTGCCGACGATGGTCTCCACCCTGCCCCGTATCCCTGGCCACACAAGGGTTGGTTTGACACGTTTGACCATGCCAGGTACGTTTCTCACCCCGGTGGTGTTGTCCGGCTCACCTTCCCTAGCATCCGTCGTGGTTTCCAGGTCTATCGTGAAGTCTGTGCTGCTTGCCACTCCCTAGACCGCATTGCCTGGCGCAACCTTGTCGGTGTCTCCCATACAGTCGAAGAGACAAGAGCTTTGGCGGAAGAAGTCGAATATGCCGACGGTCCCGACGACAACGGCGAGATGTTCCAGCGCCCCGGAAAATTGTCGGATTATCTCCCTGGTCCATACCCGAACGAAGAGGCCGCTCGTGCCAGTAACGGTGGTGCCCTTCCTCCCGACCTCAGCTTGATTATCAAGGCTCGACATGGTGGCGCGGTACGCTGTTGCATCCCATCGTGTTTGTGACGCAGGGCTCATTTTTCTGCTAGGACTATGTCTTCTCTCTTCTGACCGGTTACATGGATCCCCCTGCTGGTGTGGAGGTCCGGGATGGTATGAATTACAACCCCTACTTCCCTGGTGGTGCCATCTCCATGGCTCGGGTGTTGTTTGACGGCCTCGTAGAGTATGATGATGGTGAGTGGGTGTATCGACCGGCGTGAATGGGCTGACGGCACCGGTTCCCAGGCACCCCTGCAACGACGTCACAAATGGCCAAGGACGTTGTCACGTTCCTGAACTGGGCGGCAGAACCTGAACACGACGAGCGCAAACGACTTGGTTTGAAGGCCGTCATCTTGTTCTCGACCTTGTTCGCAGTCAGCATCTACGTCAAGCGCTTCAAATGGACGGTCATCAAGAATCGCAAGATCAGTAAGTATTCAGACTGGGTGACTTGGACTACTGATCCATGGTTGATGCAGTATACAACCCACCCGTGGACAAGACGCATTAGAGGAATAGATTCTGGCCTTTATAGTTTGTTACGGTCGTAGTCTTGCATCTGCTGTTAATGAGATGGAATTATGCGATCTTGCGCGTGGGAACTTCCTCCAGCAGCTTCCTCCGTTTCGTCTCTGACAGTACCACGAACACACTAACCACCACCACCATGTCTGACTCTTGGCCCCCCCAGCTCAAGTGAGCCTTGTCTATGCCTCAGTCAACCGACGTTGCATTTTTCATACAGGGATTGGGTCGCAAAATGTCTCGGACAAATGAATGATGCCAACCGGGACGAGGCTCAAGCAGAACTAAGACAGGTAATTGCTGATGCTTTCACCGCCAAGACGCTTTGGACCACGGACTGGGCCGGTGTACAGCTTCAAAGGTATTTTTCTTTCGGTCCTCACAATTGTTCCTAGTGACCCCCACATGTCTAGTCTGATCCCAAAGCCTCCACCTACACTCAAACGCAAGATGTGGGTCGATTTTTGTCGTTTCATGTGCATGTATGCGCTTTTAACGCCATGCCACGTGCAGAAATGACCAGCAGACAACCAGCAAGAAGTCGAAGAAGGCGGCCGCCCAAAAGAATGCTGCCGCTCCTCTCGATCTAGGTGACCAAGCAGCGCTCAACCGACGTGCTGAACGTTTCCACCGCGAACATGAGATAGAACGTCAAAAGAGTCTAGGCATCAATAGCGGTCAAAATACTCCCAAAGCCAATCCGCAGGGTGCTCATCTTCTTGATCGAATATGGAGAGCTGATTCACCGTCTATACCTGGCCCTAACCCGGACGAGCCCGAGGCGGATCCAGTCTGTCCCTTTTTCTTTGCCGTGTCACCTGCTGACAATTTTCGACAGAATGTGCCCAACTGGGACCACCATACCATCGTCGGCACAAACACAGAACTGTTCAAAGATTACCTCAGACTGACTTCGGTAAGACCCGTGCTGGCCGTCCCTGCGGGTGCTGATGTGTCGGTTTAGGAACCCAGACCAGAAATGATCCGTCCATATCCAGTGCTGCAACAGACGCTAATTGAATTGAAAAACCGCTGGCGAGAGAGAGCTTCATACGCCTGGATATGTAATCAGCTCAAGAGCGTGCGCCAAGATCTAACAGTATGGTGTTCTCTTTGGTATCAGCCGCATCTTGACATTCTCATCAGGTACAACGAATAAAAAACGAATTTACTGTTCAAGTTTATGAGATGCATGCACGCATTGCACTTGAGTGTGTACGGGGTTCTGTTTCTTTGTTTTGATGAGGTTACTGTATCGATTTCACAGGACGACATGGGAGAGTACAATCAATGTCAGGCAATGCTAAAGACGCTTTACGATCTCGGTATCCCAGGAAACGTCGAGGAATTTACAGCATACCGCATACTCATGCTTTTACATGGCAGAAATAAGAGCGGTGTGTTGTCCTGTTCCTTTACTATTCTTGCCATCTTAATTCCTCGACGATTCCAGAATTAAACCTGTACGTAGGCCAACTAACACCTGGACAGAAAATGCATCCTTTCGTTCAGCATGCTTTGGGCGTACAACGAGCATTGTCGATGGGAAACTATCATGCTTTGTTTGACTTGTACTTGAATGCCAAGGATATGGGCGTATATATCATGGATCATTTCATAAACCGAGAGAGGGCAAAAGCGTTGATGATCATGACCAAAGCGTAGGTCCTTTCACCCGATCGTCGTACCCAGTGTTCACCCTCGATTACCGCTGATAGATACCGAACGTTGACGTTGACATTCATTCGAAACGAGCTTGGATTCGATACGTTGTCAGAGACCCAAGCATACTTGCAGACGCATGGGGCCGCGGTGTTCACGAATCCCTATAGTCCTGAGGTTGAGAAAGTTCTGGACTGCAAGGCTGCCTTTCCATTGATCACACAAGCTTACGAAGAGAAGTACCGCAAAGTGGCAATTAAGGGTGCTGTATGAAACCGACTACTCTGGAACGCTCGCTTTGGCCTTGGTCACGGACTTGGCTCTCCAACACCGTGGAATCAAGACACACAGACTGTATGCATTTCCCTTGTCATAACCTCACGCCTCTGGTCCCTACCCATTTTGCCTCCTCCCTCTCACTTCCGGTCCCGCTCTGCCCTTGCTCTGCCTCTGCTCATCCCTTGTTATCTAACGCCGCCGGTCCCTTTCCTCCGACCTGTAATCTGCTTTTGGTCGGACAGGGTTCCCACCCGACCATCTCGATGCTCATTGTATCAATAGACATCCACACATATACTATTTCCGATTGTTCCTGGGCACGCCACTACTAAACCAGGGTACCCGTGGGCAAGACACTAAATCGATTGAGGTGTTCCACGGCCTCTGCTCTTTACTACCCTTTCTAGATGCTCCGCAAGATGCCACAGCCTTGCAAAGGGACGATTTCCGGAAGTGACACCCTCCGTTTTGCCTTGCTGCGCAGATAGGTACGCCGGGAAGATGCGGAAGAACAGGGGAAAGGGAAGGCTCGAGTGAGGCTCTATGTAACGACGTAAGACCTGGAACTAATTCTTTCTTGCGGTGATGTGACGTCCGAGTACGTGTGTTGGGCCATGGCCGGATCATGGGTTGTTTCGGAATAAAAGTGGGTGCTGCTGGTGTCTCCCGGATTGACTCCGAATCACATGAAGTAGGCAACCACGCCTTTTCAACCTGCCCATTGATCGTGACCGAGGCTTTGGTAAGACGTTGTAGTTGTAGCTCGGGCTTTGACATGGAACGCACACGTCACACGTCACACGTTGGCCAAGCACCGTCAACTTCAAAGGCTTGCCTGCAGGTAATCCTATCAGCATGCCCAATCATCGCATGCAGTCACTCGCAGATAAATCGGACATACATTTTAGAACTCATCCCCAGATATCACTCATGTTGGTTGCCGTCGGCACGGTGATCCGAGTTTTCGCAGAAATTCAGACTACCATGCAGACACCTCTCGAGCAATATACATTACCGCAGATTGTGTTTGCATTCGTCTCCGGCGTAGGCCACTTCTCATGAAACCCTTCGGTTGAGTGGGCAGACGTGTTTTGCAGGGTCGCCACACCTTCCGATGGTGACTTGTCAAAACGCGTTCGTTTCCGCTTCAAGTGTTGAGGCGCTGTCAAAGACTCCACCCGAAATACGAGATACTCTGCCTCACCCCGATGAGTGAAATGCCCGATCGAGATCACTGGATCAATGAGGACATCCACCCCGGTGTCGTTTTGGCATTGCGTTCCACCGCGAGAAGGCAGGGAATAGTTTGTGTCGGAATCGCGACTGGTTCCGTGGTCTGTGGTCCAGAAGACCATCTAAGACGGAGTGGAGCAACTGGATGTTCAGCATCATTGCATGAGTTGTTTCTCTGCACTTGGAAGCGCCATGGCTTCGCATCCGCTTGACAGGCATGTGGTAGGAGATGCACGGAATCATGAAATATCAACCACCGGGAAACTGAAGTGCAATTGGACTGTTCAGTTGCGCTCCAGTTTCCTGAGACGCTTCCGTTCAAGACAAACGATATGTGAGAATGAGAATGAAGCACGTCAGGTCCGCCATGTTGCGTCATACCAGGTTGCTCGAACTCTTGAGATGCAGTGCGACACTCCAACAAGTGTCTTGGACATAGGGTCTGCAAACATGTCTTGAAGGGTTCTAAAGATACCGTCAAACCATTCTAGGACCGCACCTAGGCCAACAAGACTCGTGACGTTCGCTATCTAAAAACATGGCTGGAAGAGATGTCGCGCTTCAATACCAATGATCAAAGGGCACACCTCACCATACCGATCTACATGTTTTTCAAAAACTTTGTCATATCAACCATATCGGATGTGTGACATGTCTACCTGGGGATATTGTTCATGCTGGCACATGCGAAGCTGGGTCTAATCGGCGCATAACTGTGCTTAATGGTTGTGCCTCTCATTGATGAGGGTTGCACTGTGAGATACAACGCGTTGCAGAAAGCTATTTCCACTCTCACTATTTCGATGCTTGCAACCTAGGCGAATGTGAACAAGGCGACACCCCTGTTAGCAACGTCCTACTGGCCAGTGCAGCTTTAGCTTGAAGGATGACTTCCACAGCGTAGCGATGCTGCGTGCGACAGGCAACCACCTGCAGAGGACGATCCAAGAAGTAACACACGCTCTACCTTGCACGCTTGTGCAAATAGGTGTGCCAGGAAGATGAAGGCGAGGGTTTCATGTACCGGCGTAAATCCAGAAACTACTTCTCTCTTGCGGTGATGTGGCGCGTCAGCTCTCATTGGTTGTTTCGCAACAGAAATACTAATCCCGCATGCGCGCCGGCACGAACCGTCGCAGTACTACTTCGCGTATGCTGTAATGTGCAAAACATGCCGGTGATGACAAAATTCCTTCCGATACTCTGGATCGAGCAGGGATGGTCACGTATGAGAGCACAAGGGTCTGCGACGATCATAAGAAACGATTCATCGCGCGAAAGTAGGGTAGCCACACCTTTTGAACCTGCGAATTTACCCGGTTGATCGTGCTGAGCCACGACCACGACAAGGGGCCTGCATTGCTCAAATTGAACGGAGAGGACCCTTGATCCTCAGGATCTTCATACACCGGACACACCACGATCGCAAACCTGGGTGGCCGTTAACACGCCGTCGATTAGGAACTGTGGACTTACTCTGCATGCGCAAAGATGGGACCACGTTTATAAAGTAAATAGTCGGCGCAGAATTTGATGCCGCTTTTGACGACCCACCCGAGGGATCGGTAGTGGTGGTAGACGACGTAGTGTACCAGGAACGGATTGTCGAATCGGCGGTGTTGGGGTGGGTCGAGGGAAGGGATTGGAGCGTGTACGTTTTGAAAGGCATCCCATATCTGCGCGAGAGTAAGAGTGTCTCCCTGGATGTGGATCAGACGGGGATCGCAGCAAGACGAGTGACGCACGTTTGGATTCGAGACGGACAGACAATCGAGGTTCCACAGAAGAAAGAAGGCTTCTTGAAGGGTGAGCTGGAGGTGCTCAACGTTCTCGATCGGCTCGCTGTCATCGTCGTTCTCTTCGTCAGCAGGCCCGGGGTCCTCGTCGGGCTGCACGCCATCTTTTGGCTTCCACGTTGCAGCGGACGGAATCATGCGCGTCCCGTCCGCGGCGTAGATGTTAGATACCACGCGCCCCTGCTGGAATGCTGCCTCGGCCGCTGCCGCTGCTGCCGCCATCGCCTTCGCACGGTCGAGCTTGAACTGCTTTCGCTCCGCTCTGCGCCGCGCCGTGACCTCTTCCGACGTCATCAACCCTGGGCCCCAGGGTGAGCCACGCGTCCACAAGGGGGGCGAAGCGTACCTCTTTTCGCCAATTTTTGGGCGTTGAGCTGTCGTGCTAGCCAGCTGGGCTCGCTTCGTGATAGATCACCCTTCCCAAAGAAGCCACGCTGCCAGAGTATCATCGCATCTTTCATGTCAAGCACCCATACTGAGCGTGTGGTGGCGTCGAGGACGCCCTGGCAGTGGGGGTTGAGGATGTCTGGCACGGAAACGCCAAACAGACTGAGCGTCTTTCGAAGGAAGGAAGGCTGGAAGGGTTCACTGAGGATAATCGGGAGAGGATGGGCATAGATACGATTGTTTTCTGTACGCCGAGCAGACGATTTTTGAGACGATTTGGGCCGGTTGGACGGTTGGATCAACGATGTGGACATGGCTAAAAGTGGCAAGAGACTACTACAGGTGATGCTAACTAGTCCAACCTCGACTACCATGTGCCGGAACTACCGATGCCTCAGCCGAAAGCGCACTAGCATTTCGTGACACACGGCTTCACCAAGATAGAGCGTACAATGTGTGCATGTGGGCGGCATGCAATCGGATGGCAACTGGGTGGGTTTCTCAGGAAAAGTAGGTTAAGGATGTCCACAAGGTCCACAGGAAGACCTGAACGAAACGGATCGTTCCTGGATCAAGCGGTTTGTTTCACAAGTACCCTGTAGTCATGGGTACTTGATCATGCCAGGGAACCCATATTAGGATCCAGATTCAATTGTTCAGAGGTGTACCTTAACCGAGCACCTCAATCCGCCGAGTCGTTTGGGTAACAATTTAAATTTGACACACAATCAGAAACCAAAGATCTCGTCAATCTCGTCAAGCTTTTTCTTCGTCTTCTTGACGCGAGGCTTTTCGGTTGCTTTCGTAGCAGTCTTTTTCGGTACCTCGGCAATGATACAATTGGAATCTGTATCACAGATCTATGAGCAAAAAAGGACAGGTAACAAGACTTTTCACACCGTTGGTCGGCCGACTTGACGGGGGCGTCCAGCGTACCTGTGACGTGGCCTCCATCCTTACGTCCATGTCACCAGCAATAACCATCGGGATGTCGGTTGGCTTTCGATGGGAGATTAACACTCCCGCGTCTTCCAGTGGGGCGTCATAGTCGACGTGCAAAGGACGCGATGGAGCTGGTTGAAAGAGTGGTTGTTGGCTGCCCGTTGGCTGCAATACTTAGCGTAGGATCACGCCTAGCTGAAGACATCATACTCACATGAATGACAAGCGAAAGACGGTCGCACGAAGATATGCCCAGCCGAAGAGCGTTTTCCAGGTCTGATGATAAGACAAACATTCTGGAAGATATGGCAACAAGCAGAATGATAAGTTGGACAAAAGCACCAGTTTGCATGGCGAGCGCAAAATGGCTTCGAGACAAGTCAGACGTTACGCAAGTCCTGTGAGGATTTGAATTCACCTGTATGCACTTTCGAGTCGCTCTCGCATCTGTGGAGTCTGGGTCACGGAAAAAAGTGGGATTTTTAGACCTTACCTTACAAACCAAAGTGGAACTGGCCGTCAATCTCTCCGTTAAGAAGTCGACACAAGGCTTCTCGGGCACATGGCTCCAGGCGCCTCTCAGTGCCTTTTGACTGGAAAAGATGGTTCATCGTGAGTGGTACAAGCAAGAGCCGTGATTACCCACTCGCTCGTATGGTCCAGGCCGACGAACGACGCACGGAGCAGGTCTACCTGCTCTGAAATGTCCGATTCACATAACCGTCGACCATAACGCCTCATCTCGGGGACGCGCTTAAAGAAGAGGGACATGCGATGTTGATTTTTGTTCTTATAATACAGCCTTTCCAGTACGCGCAGCTCGTCCTTGAAGTTGTCGAGCGCACTCTTGAGACGACGCGAGCATGTCTTCAAGTCCTTTAGAATACCGTCGATTTCTTTGTGGTGGACGGGGACGATGGCAGGCCTTGGGACAGTGGTGATCGCCGCTGGTGGTCGATGTCGCTCTGCAGGCATGCTCTGGGCAAACAAGTCTACCACTCACCACCATGAAGGCTTGAACATCTACCTGGAGGTTGTCATTCTCACCGCTCTCGAACTCTGCGATGACTCGCCCTCGTAGATGGGAATACGTCCACACCTTCCAATCTGTTTACTTTAACCAACGACGAACTTGATCTCGAAACCCTAAGCATCTTGCAAAGTGGTCTCAACATCCCAACATTGCTTATAATCGACGCTGTCCAACGCTTTATGTCCCCGGGATGCGCTGATGCCAAGGCGTTGTCAGACGACAAATCGTCCATCTGCGATACGGGCATTAGGAGGCGAGTCTTGGGTCTACATTAGCTGTTCGTAGGTAATTCCGTTGCTCTCGCTACTTAGTGCTGCTGGTGCTGACCAAATGAATTGCTCTCCTTCATCATCTCACAAGAGTGCCTAGTGCTATGCTCCGCCTTAATCGTTTCACTTTGTCTGACACGGTTCAACAAACCCAACCACACCGCTCGACCGAAATTCTGCGCTGGGGCGTTAAACCACCCAAGATGATACCACGCGCCGATATTCTCAGCCTGCGTTTGACGACAAAGGGTAACACTGTGTCGCGCCACGCTGGTCGTGTGCGTGAACTCAGGCTCGTCGAGAAAGAACGGACTGCAGTGGTCTTCCTGGCTTCCAAAGTTTATGCAGTAACGTCCTCAGGTTGAGTAAGTCGTCTTTTGAACCCTTCAGTCCCTTGTCGACATGGGGGACGAGGACATTGTCTTGGGGTTCCTCGAACGCTCCAAGTCGTGTCCCCAAAATCCGAAGGTCCGTGAGCTTGATGTGCGTTTTGGGCTCCACATTCGGGATACTTCTTTGAATTCATTGATTAATTCTTCCTTGCTCTTGGGTCAACTACGTACGAGCTGCGACAAATCAAGCTCCTTTCGAGGGAGCGTGTTTTGAAAGTGTTGTGTACTAGTACTAGCTAGTGACGTAACCAAAGTTCAAGTTGAACATGCACCAGGCGTTGTTGATCTCTGAAATATTCTGCTGTATCATCAACCAACTAGCAAAAGATATACCCAAAGGTGTTCGAGGTAGCAAAGACCCTCAAAGACTTGCTTGTCGGCGTGCGTTGGCTGCCCTCGCAAGAACTTGCCGCGTATTTTCTGAACCGGCCCTCGACGCGCTTTGGCGCAGGCTGCACAGTCTGGAGCCATTCGTACACTCGTACGACGATGATAACATCGTATGGCAGTTCCTACCCGAGGCTTTGTACGGTGCTAACAACTTTCCGACCAGCCTTTTGACGACGAGGAGCGGAGCGTCATGTTCAAACGCTACGCGCCCCGCGTGCGCATACTCGTCCTTGAGGACGATCCACTCTCCTTGAAAGTTTTGCGTTCGCTATGGTTTCGTACTACACTGCCGCTACCCAATCTCAGGAAACTACGCTGGTTCTATCGCGACTGTGCCACGATCCCTTTAATCCGTTTACTGCTCAGCCCTTCAGTTGTCCGTCTCAGCGTATGGCTTGACGGGAAGGATCACCTGGAGTCTGTCATGGGATTCCTAGAGGGCTACCACGTTCTTTGCCCAAACATCAAGTCACTCTTCTTCTGTCATACACTTCGCTCTCCCCGGGTAACGCCTGCCGTCTGCCGCGCCTTGTCTCGTTCCAGAAACCTCGAGGACCTGGTGTGCGGTTTCATGGACGAACCGACCTTGACGCTTCTCGCTGGCTTTCGTTGCCTCAAAAAGGTCACCATTAGCTTGAAGGATGTCCACCCGGATAACCTGAGAATGCTTGCTACCACAGACCATCCTCCATTCGAGAACGTGCACTCCCTCGACCTTCGTGATGTCCAAGAGCTTTCCTCCATCTTACCATTCTTCAAGTCACATCAGCAGCCACTCGAAAACGTCTCTGTTAACCTTGATTCAGTACCCTCACCCGAGGTGATCCGTGACTTCTTTACTGTTCTCGGATCAAGTACGCGCCAGAGAACTCTGCAAAGGCTCCGCCTTGTTGCAGAAGATCCGGGGGGAAGCGGAATGCGTCCACGGGCTGTCGACTTTCAGGTTCTGGGCCTCCTGATGACATTCAATCTCCTCGCCTTCGATGTACACTTGATCAACCCGATCCCTTTGACCGATGACGAGCTCGCGCGCTTGGTCCAAGCCTGGCCAGAACTGGAGACTTTCTATTGCATCCAACAAACCGGGCTGGATCGCCACTTGACGTCCCGCATCCCAACATTGAGGGGTCTGTTGGCTGTGGTTGAACGATGCCCAAAGATTCGTAATCTTGGGTTGTTCGTTGACGCGAGGAACATCCCGCCACTGTCAGACGACGAGTCATCCATCCTCAACACGACCCTCACAAGCATCTCACTTGCGAATTCACCCATTCATGAGTCCGCAGTAGAAAGTGTGGCGCGATTTCTGCTCAAGCACTTTTCATCGCTCGTCACCCTTCCGATGTGGTTTCCTTTCAACGGAGAACCGATTTACAAGTACAGGAAACTATGGAAGTCGGTTGAAAGGTTGATTCGAGAGACGAGCGGCCGTGGGTCGAGTGCTGGGCTGAGCGAGAGCGTGGTTGAGAGTGAGAGTGACGGCGAGTATTAGTAGTACTACTGTACCACCATGTCCGACAAACGAAGAGCAGAGATCGAGGCAAAACGGGCCAAACTCGCAGAGCTCAGAAAGGCCAGAGCGGACAGACAACGCGCAGAAACAGAGCGACGCCAGTCCGAGGCAAGTCGTCGTGTTCTTTGCTTTGGTGCCATCGCTCGACGCCACGCCAGTCCGTCGGCACTTCCACCGCAGCGCGCCGTGACATTGACGACCTCGTCGACACCCTCGTCGGGTCCAGCAGAGGCGGATTCGACAGCGCTGGGGATGTCACACCTTCCTCCTCGCTGCCTGGCACGCCTCCCCGTCAGTCCGCACTGCTCCATTCAAGCTCGGCTCTCTCGCCGTCCGGACGCGTCAGTCGACAGAGCGATGTGGGCTCGGACAGGCTCAGCATGACCATGGCCGCGTCTTCCAACTCGGCCACGGAACATGTGGTGGAAAGGTGCGTCCGACGCTTTGCTTCCACGAACGGGCCATGACGACACGGCAGAATTTTGACCCCCCGGTCTATAGATCTCATTGATGTGGAACAAGAGCTGTTCGAACTTCCCCAACGCGTACGTGTCTTCCGTCTGCCGTGCCATTGGCGATGTCAAACACGAGTGTAGGAACGCGTGATCTACAACAAGGAAGTGCAAACGGCGGCCGTCGAACCAGAAGCACCTTTAGTATCCGAAGAAGACATCCGGCAGCGGATACTGCGCGAACGTGAACGTGAGCTCGAAGCAGACCGTATCGCTCGGGAAAAAGAGTTGGAGGAAGAGAGCGTGCAACTCGAGAAAGAGATTGAACAAGAAATTCGAGGTGGATGCTGTTGCGTCGCGGGAGCTTCGCTGATACGCGTTCCATCAGACTTGACGGAGGAGGAACGAGCAAGCATCCTCGCTGCACCCGAATTTCTTGATTTCGTCGAGCAGTCGTCAAAGATTGTCCAGCGTGCGTTGAACGACGGGTACGACTACATCCGTGACTATACCATTGGTACCGAGACGAACGGGTGAGTCTGTCCTCTACCAAGTCGCCAGGGTGGTCACCAGGCTCTGTGTAGTGATGATTCCGAAGGCAAGCGAGTCAAACGCGTCTGCGCATTCTATGATGAGCGCTATGGAAAGAATCGTTCCATAACCGACATTGACTGGTCACCCAAGGTCGAGATGTCTGTGGCATATTCTGGTTGTGTCTGACTCTTACTCTCAGTATCCTGAACTCAGTGTGGCTTCATATAACAAGAACCCGGCAGCGCTGAACGAGCCGGATGGCATTGCTGCAGTCTGGAACTTGCACTTGCTGGAGAGGCCAGAGTTCGTGTTTCATTCACAGGTTGGCAACTGTGTGCACATGTGACTGTGGTGCTGATGGTCTCTTGAACAACAGTCAGACGTGTTGTCCGTGACATTCTCACCATTTCACTCCAATCTTGTGTTTGGTGGCACATACTCTGGGCAAATACTGCTCTGGGACACACGATCAAAGCATTTGCCAGTGTTGAAGACACCACTATCTGCTGCTGGGCATACCCACCCAGTGTATGCCATGCGGATGGTTGGTACACAGAATGCACACAACTTGATCACAAGCAGCACGGACGGGACTGTCTGCTCGTGGCTCGTGGACATGCTTGCGCAGCCCCAGGTACGCGTCCCGATTCTGTTTGCGACACGACGGACGAACAAGGTTTATGATTCAGGAAACGCTAGAGCTAGTCCACGCTGGACACAACAAGACGGGCGAGGTGGCGATCACGACACTTGACTTTCCTGACAATGAAACTACCACGTTTTGGGTAGGTACGGAAGAGGGCAATGTCTATCAGGCGAACCGATACGACCGGGCTGGGGCAAAAGCGGGATTGAATCAGTATGACATTTATAAAGGGCATGCTGGGCCCATCATGGGCCTCGACTTCCACCCACTGGTGGGACCGGTCGACTTTTCGGACCTGTTCCTGACTGCCAGCGTGGACTGGACTGTGAAGTTGTGGCGGGCCAAGAGTCTTGCAAAGCCGTCGACTGTTGCCCATGCGATTCCGCCAATCTATTCGTTTGATGAAGCAGACGATTATGTGTACGATGTGAAGTGGCACCCGACGCACCCAGCGCTGTTTGGGACCGTGGACGGATCAGGCAAGTTTGATCTGTGGAATCTGAACACGGATACAGAGGTGCGTGGTGCTCCAGGGTTGCAGACTTTAGTTAATCGGATATACAGGTGCCCGTCGTGAGTACAAACGTCGGGTCAGGTCGAGCGATTAACAAGGTGGAGTGGGATCGGAAGGAGGGACGACGTGCTGCGCTGGGCGGGAGTGATGGCAAGTTGTACGTGTACGACGTTGGAGACATGGCACTTGCAAGGGAGACGGAGTGGACAGACTTGCAAAAGACGATGGCTTCGTTGGCTGGCGTCGGGCAAGCGAACGGTGTCGTTGACGCTGGTCGTTGATTGGCTTGTTATCTTATCTAATTCAATGTCTTTGACATGTTCTCTCCCCTCCACCGTCTCTTTCGCGCGTCTATGCCAAAGTTCGTTCAGGATCCCCACAAGTACGTCCTCGTCCTGCCCCGTCTCCACTCCAACTCACCGTCGCTGCAAGGTTGTTGCTGTAAGTTGCTCATCGGCGCATCGCCCACCGCTCACTCGGATCCAAGCATACCCGGGCCCATCGAGGTCACCGACGAGGTCTGTTCGCCCACCGACAAGTCCCTTTTTCTCATCGTTCACAGGTCCTCTCCGGAAATGCCCACCCATCCATGTCCCACATGGCCCCCGAGTTTGCAGCCGTCTTTGGAGACTGCATTCGGATGACCAGGTTCGGCGCTTTCCTATTCCCCGTCCTCGTCCCTCACTCCAACATGATCTAGGGAGATACTGTACTCCAAGACTGCACAGCCCTTCTTGATCGCGGGATCGGGTACCCTGGGCTGGGATCAGGCTCGTACTCTACCGCCCATGCCTCGCCGGCGCCTCACCTTTCCTACAGGTCGCTGCTAACCTCGTCGAACAAGACGAGAACGTCCTCGTGTTGAACTGCGGCTACTTTGCAGAAGGATTCGTCGATTGGTCAGTTTCGTGGTGTTGTTCCCCGCTCCAAGCATCACCTTATCCATCGATAGCTTGCGCGCATACGGCGCGAATGTCGACCAGCTCAAGGCAAAGGTCGGTGGGGCAGTCGAGCTGACAGACATCCGGGATGCACTCGGAAAGAAGAAGTACAAGCTCGTTACGATCACCCATGTCGACACCTCTACCGGTAATTCGCCTCCCGATTCCCGCACCTGCCTTTTGTTTGACCTGTACCAGCTGTCCTCTCCGACGTCAAAGCCGTCGCGGAGCTCGTTCACAGTGTGTCACCAGAGACGCTGGTATGTATGCTTGGCGCTCAAGAGCGATTCATCACTTGATTCACGCTAGGTTGTGATCGATGCCGTTTGTTCCGTTGCAAGCGAGGAGATTCAAATGGACAAATGGGGCATTGATGCGGTTGTGACAGCCAGCCAGAAAGGTCTCGGCACACCCCCAGGCCTTAGCATAGTCGTAGTCAGCCAAAAGGCTCTCCAAGTAGGCGCATCCTCTTGTACCCTGCCCCGCGTCTCACCATTTCCCGATCTAGGTTTTCCAGAACAGATCGACTCCCGTGAGGGCATATTACGCCAGCTGGCACAAGTAGGAATTATCTCTCTCCTGTCTCGTTTCTTTTCATCACGATTTCAGGTGGCTTCCTATCATGAAAGCGTACGAAAGCAATTCTGCCGCCTACTTTGCCACTCCACCCGTCAATCTCCTCTATGCATACCATGCTTCACTCACTCAGATCATTCATGGCCCCGTATCTCTTGAAGAGCGATTCAAATTGCACAAGGCCACCAGTACACGCGTCAAGAAATTCGCCGAGAATCTTGGATTCAAGAACGTTCCCCTGAGCGAAGAGGTTTCAGCAAATGGCATGACCGCTGCAAGTCGACTTCTTTCTTCCGTTCCGTCTTCAAGTCTTGACCCCTTGAACAGCTCTACTTTCCCGATGGCATCGTTGCGAGTGACATTATACCCCGTCTTTTGAATAAGGATGTCGTGGTCGCTGGTGGTATACACGCTGATATCAAAGGTTGGTAGAACGATTTGGATATCGTGCACCGTTGGTTGACCGTCCTCTTTCCAGCCAAATACTTCCGTATCGGGCACGTTTGCTGCTTTGTGTACTCGATTGGCCTGTATTGACGTGATGAGTTTTCACAGACATATGGGTGTCAGTGTCGTAGACTCCAAGCGGGGCGACATTGACAGGGTCTTGAAGGCGTTGGCGGAGACGGTGCATGAGCTGAAGGCGTCCAACAAATGGCCCTAGAGCGAGAGTCGTTGTCCACAGTGCTCTTAATGAATAGCGATGCTCACGAGCACTCTCAGATGTTGTTACGGTGTAAGAAACACTTTCGTGTTTTGGTACATGAGCGTTCGGCGAGAAGACTAGTGGACCCGTTGGCCGTGGAAGGGCCGGGCGAACGCGATGCAGCGCGTGCCTACCAGAAGTCGAAGACAGCGGTGCTCCACTGTAAAATTGGCGTACCTGTTCATGCCTTCGGATCCAGTGGGCTAGTAGCGAATTATTGGTCTGAACGACATCGTCCCGACAATAGCGGTCACCGGACTAGCAGGCAATGCTAGTATCATGCAACTGGGTGCAGGAGAAGAAGTGCATCACCCCGCCGACGAGGCCAACTGCTCTCGTTTGTTTAGCCTTGAAGGAGCTAGAGACGGCGAGTCCCCCGTACTTCTGGATAGCACCCAAAGGCTTTACGGGCATCGACAGTATGCTTGTCCTCGGGAAGGAGATCTATGCGTTCCACATCACGCTCCGTGCTAAACACGACTCCCCGATAGAGGGTATATATGTCAGCCGTTCGAGACTCTCTGCGCGAGGACGTGAGGAAGCTTCCGTGGAAGGTGCTATTCGTTGGGGATAACGAGGACGCTGTAGCCTACGTCGCCAGACAGTGGGTGAATAAGATATACTTCCCGAAGGCTATCGCGTGGTCTGCTCTAGACCCCGTTCGTCCAGACGTCACTTATAATGTGCGCTCTCCCAGCCGGTTCACTGAGGAGTATCCGTAGAGTCACGAGGTGTCGATGGATGTGTCTGAATCAAGGATGGCGTTGTTCTGTGGCTTATGTGCCTTTTCCCGATCTTCCACTGAGTGAACTGGTATGCCGCACTAGCCTGGCCGTGGATGGTGATGGATTGCCGCTGCGATGTGCGATAGCAGAGCACTAATTAATTAAGCTCATAAGTTCAGCGGGTGTGTCCAAGTTTATTCTGGGGCACTTAAACCGCTGAAGAGCCTAGTGTATGGAAGCCATGGTTCGGTGTATTTCAAGGTTTTCTAAAACATCGTATCTACAAAATAATCGCATACTTTGATCATGGGGAAACGAAACAAAAGTACATCTAATCAAGTTTGGTCTTACATGGATCATCACCTCGTTTACGCCCGGTGTTCACCTTCACCTCCCATTCTGTCATACCACAATTTCCCCTCCGTTGTTGGGGCGATATATCCAGCTCGGATCACGAAATCGCCAAAGTGCTCCCCCTCGCGGCGTTCAAGCGCGTATCTCTTGATCATGGGCCCAAGAATGGCCAAGATCTCGGGTTCAGACACCGTTTCGCGGTAAATCTTGTTTAGCCGTTGACCGTAGAAGCCACCTCCGAGAAGCATCATGTAGCTCCCTGGCGCCTTTCCGACAAACGCCACCTCTGTGCAAATGTAAGTGCGAGAACACGGCGCGGGTGTTTTTTTACAGACCGGCAACATAAGGTCTAGCACACCCGTTGGGGCAACCGGTCATGCGCATGATGATAGAGTCGTGGCGTAGACCATTTTCCTCGCAAATCTTTTCCACTTTATCGACGAGCAACGGCAAGTACTACGTAGAATGAGTTAGAAAGAATCCGTCAACAATATGAGTAAAATCACCCGCTCGGATTCGGCCATAGCAAGACCTACATGCCATCAGCAACTGGGAGATGGAAAGGCTAAACAAAAGACACTTGCCGCATGTAGGGAACGCCACGCAAGCTGACGCTGAGAGTCGCAATCCCGAGTGACTCAGGTTATCAAGCTTGTACTCTGCGAGCAACGCTTTGATCCTGGGGACCTCCTCGCTCAGAATTTCAGAGATAACGAGGTGCTGGTTCGACGTCAGACGGAACGTGCCCTTGTGGATCTTGGCAATCTCCCGAAGACCTGTCTTGAATTCCCGTCCAGGTTCGTCTTCAACGCGTCCATTCTCGATAAAGATGGTGACATGGTGCCTACCATCCTCACCGACAGTCCAGCCATAATGATCTAAGTTGCTTTCGAATGTATACGGACGAGCGGCACCGAGCCGGAAGCCGAGGCGTGACTCAACCTCGGTCTTGAAGACTTCAAGGCCCATCCGATCGACTGTGTACTTGAGACGAGCATTCTGAATATGTAAGATTAGAAATCCGATCGTGCAAATAGTTGACACTTTTCTTCACCTTTCGACTACGGGGCAATAAGTGACCGAAGTGGATAAAGAACATGAAAACTCACTCGACACGATTCCCATGGTCTCGTTGGGTTAACATGATCTTTTCTGCTACGAGCGGCCCTTGTTCCACAGTGCAGAAACCAATGACATCCGCGAGACGAGGGTAAGTCTTCTTGTTGCCATGAGTCACACCCATGCCGCCGCCGACTGTGACGTTGAAGCCTTCCAATTCACCGTCCGAGTCGACGATTGCAATAAAGCCCACGTCATTGGCGAAGATATCGACATCGTTGTATGGAGGAACGGCGACCGCAACCTTGAACTAGGTGGGGTTCAATTACGTGCCAATCATCAAAAGGAGTGGACAGACCTTGCGGGGCAGATAGAACTCACCGTACAATGGCTCGAAATCCTTGACAGCCTCACCAGCCACCATCTTTTTGTCAAGCCAAATTTCATGGTATGCGGTGGTTCTCGGTAATAAATGGTCGCTGACGAGTTTAGAGAACTCGTAGACACAGTGGTGAAGCTTCGATAGCGAAGGAATCGCAGAGCAGATCACGTTTCTGGAAAGACGTGAAACACGGATCGCTCAACGACCCGACCAGGCTTACCGGTTCACGTCACCACATGCGGCAAGAGTATCCATCAACACTCGGTTGATTTTCTGGATCGAGGGCTTCAAGTGACGTTTGATCACCCCATGGAACTGGAAGGTAGCCCTCGTCGTAATCTTCAGGGTACCATTACCATGTTCGTCAGCAATTTGGTCCATCTGCAACCACTGCTCTGGTGTACACACACCACCTGGGGTGCGCACGCGGATCATGAAGCTATAGGCCGGTTCGACTCCCTGTGCTTGGCGCTCGTCACGAATATCCCTGTCGTCCTGCTGGTAGATCCCATGGAACTTGGTAAGCTGGGTGTCCGATGGCGCAAGGGCTCCGGTAGAGGTATCTGTCAAGCCCTCTGCGATAGTACCACGAAGGTATCCAGACGCTGCCTTGATATGTTCGTTTGTGATCGGATCGGGTTCGGCCTCCGTAACTTCGATGTTGTCGACACCAAGCGCCTTCCAGACGTTGCGTTCCCAGGGTTTGTAGCCAGTCTCGGGTCCGTCAGCGTCCTGGTCGTCTCCCAAGCCGAGATCAACAAAGCGCTCGCCACCCAGGGCTTCCAGACGCGAATCAAGATCCTTGCTGGGCTTGTTGTAATAATGGGCGTCTTCAGGTCGAGGCCAATAGTGGCTGTCTCCGAGACCAAAAACGCCGTATCGTAGCTTGGAAAAGGGTTTTTCATTGCGAAGTGCGGCGGCATTCAGAGCCTTAAAAAGCTGGCGACCATTTTGGGGCGGTTCACCTTGTCCGGCGGTAGAGGTCACGAATACAACGTGTTCCTCCTGCGTGAGGCTCTGAACATTCGCCGAATCAAGTGTCCCGATGGTAATCGACAAGCCTCTCGCTTTGGCACGGTTGACGAGTTTCTTTGCGTACTTCTCGGCCGTGCCACCATCTGAAGCGTACAGCACGAGAAGGGGCGGCGCGTCAAGTGCCACCAATAAACTATCATAAGCCTGCTGCGCCTTCTGCCTGCGAGCCTCTTTGAGGGTCTCGCCCAAGCTGCTGACAAGTTCGGTAGCGAGCTGAGGTTTAGACTGAACAAGTTGCGAGATATGATTTTGCCGATCAAGGAATTGCTGCAAGTCATTCTTAACGACATCAGAGTCGAGAGTGAAAGGCTCTTCGCCTCTAGCCTCTTTGGTTGGATCCCAGCGGTACAAGGGCCAGTATCCTGAATCAACCGCAAGTTTGGTCTCCTTGAGCAGATCGAGCGCGGGAGAGTCCTCCGTGTGGTAAGGAAGGTAGGCCAGGACGACTGATGGCCCTTTGTGCCTGTCGGCCTCCATCACGGCTTGCAGGACTTGTGCATATGATGCGTATACAGCGATACTGGCAACATAGACATCACCGTGGTTCATGGCATATAAGCCGACGTCTTGTTTGCGACGATGCTGATCAGCCAAGTTTCTAGACGAATAGGGAAGAGTATCCAAGATGAGGATATTAACGTCGAGGCCCGAGGCTATCGCGTGGTGCAACCCAGATAAACCAAGGTCATAAGCCCACGCATCAGAGCCAAGTATCCACCTGGACTTCGAAGGGAAGTATGCCTTGAGTGCAAGGATGCGATCAACGAGTACATTAGAAAGCTGTGAAGATTCCAATGCTTGGGTTACTTGAACACCTAGAGCACGGCTTTTCGACCCATCGTCTTTGACCTGTAGCCACTGAGCGAGCAGTTTGTGCAGCTCTGGATTGGTTTCATCGACATCCATCAGGCTTTGAACAGTCTGGACAAGCAACGCTCGCTGATCCAGCTGGCCTCGGACCCGCCCCAGAGCATACTCGGGGCTAGTAGCCACATTACCAAGTGTAGGCACCAGCTCGTGTGAATTTGAGATCTCTAATCGAGAGCCAAAGATATGATTCAAGATTTTCCTGTACGAAAACTCATGCTTCGGCACGTGAGGGACTGGAGCGTGTGGCGCAGAGAGAATACCATTTTGAAGATGAAGCGTGGGTGCAAGGGAGGCGTCGTTCGTGTTCTGAACGAGTTTGAGCAGGTTTTTGGGGCTGGCTTCCTCGACGTTCGTGAACCAGACACTCCGAACGGATACTTGTGAGTGAGCTTGGCGTTCTTGTAACGCGTCAACAACGTCGAGATAAAGTGGTGTCCACTTGGTGCTCGATTGGCGGATCTGCTCAAGTACGAAAACACGCGAAGCTGATGGGGGAATAACCCCCAAGATATGCGTAGCACATAGGGGAGCCAGTAAATTGACGGAGACAAATGATACACCGTCTATCTCCGAAAAGTCGGGGATGTTGCCAAGAACAAAGATGACAGTGTTCGGACGTTGGTCTCCATGGATCGTGAAAGGAAGGCAGGGGCGACCTTTATGGGATGAAGTGGCTAACGCAGCGGACTCGTACAGCCGATACAAGCCAGAAATGGCCTCAGGTGTGCGAATAGCTTTCACGTCATCGGTGTTATCGGAGCCATTCGTTCCGTTCGACAAAGACAGGAGCGGTTGGATTTCGTCTTCGGCGATTTCTGTGACCTGGCCATTTGTGAAGCCATAGAAGACGTGTATGACTGCCTTCCTTTCTGTAAGGGCAAGCCGAGACGCGAGAAGGGCATTGTTGTGAGCCTCTTGGGGCGTATAGGAAATCAGGCAGAACGCAAAAGCGGACTGGAGAAGAAGGACGTCTGATAGGTCGTCCTCGACCGCAAGGTGGAGGACGAGTGGGAGTGAGGAGAGCTCTGTAGCAAGGAGTACGAGACGCAGAGCAATCTGAGATGTGATGGCTGAAGTGAAGGAAGCTAGTGATGGTTTTGGGGCAACACGTAGAATGGACACCCCTGGATCACCCCCTGCGGGGATGGAGTGAACATTCGGTCGACGAGAGGATGTTTTCGAGAGAGTATTGTAGACTTGGGAGAACGGAGATGGCTCAGATGGCTGAGTATAGAGAACAACGTCAGAAGCAAGGAAAGCTATCCGAGAGACCGCCGAGATTGCGGCCATGGCTAATGCCGAATGGTGAGATCGACGACAACGAACAGTACCTTTACTACAAGACTGGCGCTCAGATGGGGGTGGGGGTAAAGGACCAGCCTGAGTTTCAAGATTATCTCGCCGTCATCCGGAAGAAAACTATGGTAATACAATACAAATTAAATCATGAATCATCATCCATCAGCCCTGCAGCGCTTTCAGCTCCTTCAAGTAGACATCGGCCCTCCCAAGCATCCAAATTGTAAACGAAAACTTGAAATTGGGGTACGAGATCATGCAGTTCTTGTTAAACACCCCTTCAATCGCCTCCTGCGGCCACGATCCATCCTGCAGTGTAGAATTAGTGTGTTTCACAACCCAGCTGTGAAACCGTTCCTCACCGGCAGTTGTCGCGACATCACCAAATTAACAGCCTTCTCAATGGGCCCTGCACGGGGATACTTGGCGTACATGAGGGCCATCGCTGCCCAGCATGTCTGCACAACCTGCGTGTTCTCATGCTCGACCCAACGACGAAGCTCGCACGTCTACAACCCCAGTGTAGCCATCAGTCGCCATAGATCCGATAAACAGGGTCCACAAACCTTGTAACTTTCCCCCCAACCTCCGTCCTCCCGCTGCTTTGAAAGCAAGAAATCACACGCACGTCGGACAGCAGCGCTGTTCGAATAGTACTCTCCACCGAGGGCTAGGCTCTCCAATGCAAACTGGGTTGCGTAAGTGAAGCAGATCCCCCATGATCCGACCCAGCCTCCCTCAGGATCTTGCACTTGATGAAGCCATTTGATCGCATCCGTAATTGTCCGCCTGTTAACACTAGTTCAACTCATGAACTGGGTGAAATTGGCTATACTTGCTTGATTTCTGCACTCCGGTAGTCTGGATAATGTCTCTTGAAAATCGACAAGGCCGTTATTGCCGAAGTCGTGCATTCCGGGTAACAGAACTCGGTCATGACATCCCCTATACAACGTCAACACTACGTAGACAATATTATTACCAGTACACATACCAAAGACCTCCGCTGCATTGAGCGACTC
>JBBPUG010000100.1:0-47708 GCA_038094535.1 Tubosaeta aff. alveolata
TCAGCTCCACGTAGACCCAACCATTGGGTCATTCCCCTTTCCTTCTAGCCATTCGTGTCCCATTCTTGCCTTTCTGGGATTGGAATATACCCTCTGGGGATTTATTTGCCATTCCCAATCTACCATCATTCATCCTGGAGACATCCCAGGTCACATTCACCGACACAGCGCTCACCGCCCCAAAGGCACAAGATTTTCCGAGGCGGACAAAAAGGAGCTTCTAGACCATCTCCTTGCATCCCATGTAATTCCGCACATGAATGCGGTATTTCCCCTACCCGTCCTACCCACTGAATCGATTTCTGGGTTGGAACCTTTCTTAGCTTGCCGCTGCCCTTCCCCCGGTTGTACCATTTGGCGAGCCGTGGGTGAAAAAAGTCGCTACAAAACCCTATGGAGTCATGTACGTCGGGTACATGGAAAAGATGCGTTAACTGTATACAGTGAAAACGTCGAGCTTGTCGAAGAGAGATATATCCTCAAGCCGTACTACAACGCCATTAGCCAGAACGACCCCCGCTCTCGAACTGTGCTCGTTTTCGACACTTCTTACTCGCCTGCCAATTCTCCACCTATCGTGCCATCTGACTTCTCGTTTCCACCTGCCTTTACTGGAGCACCAATGTCTCTACAGCCAGGATATCATGCCGCTACTCAATCAACATCAACGCCTCATGTTTTACAAGCAGCACCTGTGTCTGCAGATTGGCTGCAAACCCTGTGTTGGGGAGAGTGGATTCAACAATCAGGTGCCTCGTTTGATCAGATACACGAACTTGCGGAAATACCGAGACCAAACAAAATCCAGTCGTTAGACAGTACTCGTCAGCGGTTGGAACTCGGACTCCTTGCCCTTTATCAGCTATTGGATGGCTATCTTCATGACGCAAACGCCTATGTGGATGGCAAACATGGCAATTTTCGGTCTTATATACATTCGGGGTAAGCTCAACCACAAAGCTTTGACAGTGAACTTGAATTGACGACGTCTAGATCGAAGGCCAAGTATAATCGACTCAACAGAAAGTCATACCTCGCATATCGCCGGCCTCTTACATCAACACTGGCGATACTTCTTCGAGTTCTACATCTCAGCGTTATCCGTGACCCGTCGCTGGAGTTCTTGGGAAGATTTCCTGAAAAAATCTTTGAAGCTCACGGCAAGGAACCGATGAAGGACCTATTCGAACTTTATGAATATCTTATGGTCGGGGTGAACGCTCTAGATAGAACGAAACTTCTCTGTCTACTTCACCAGGTCCTAACCACCATGATTCGACGATCTGTTCCCCAGATGAACAGAGTTGGCTTTCCAACAGACGTTGGACTCATGCTTATATCTTCGCTCCCAGGAGGGCTCTTCTGTGATCCTAACACGATTACACGACACTGTGCCATGATGGCACACAGCTTTACAGCTATTCTGATCCACTATGTTCGTCTTCGGGAAAGTTCACATTCCACCTTCATTCCTTTCGACAATAGCCTTTATCAACCAACCTTGGATGTCCCTATTCCCCTCTCCACAATGTCACTTTCTAAGATCAACAATACTGCGCCATCAATAGGGAACGAAAATGAAGACCAAGATGGTGACGAGGGTGAGGACGACGATGAAGATGAAGACGAAGATGAAGAGATTGTAGATGATTTGAACAAGGATCTGGAGGAAGGAGCTCCTCAAGAACACGACTCCAAAGATAGCTCTCCCGGTGATCTGGTGTTGTCAACGGACTTGACGGACTTGGCTATGCAAAGTATGTGACCTGATATTGACTGCTCTGTTTGCACTAACCTGTTCCCGCCAGTTCAAAACTTTAGAGACCAATACAACGTCACAGCCGAACCTGAAGCTTCGACTGGCATCTTCCAGTAAGTTCTCTTTGTACATTGAACGTACTTCCAAAATGCTCATCAACCTAAGATACATCGCAGAAGAGCGGGACAGGTATTTACGACACGATCAGCCTACGCCATATGGCAACATGAAATACGTATGGTTTGTCACTGCGAAGCAAGCTCGGGAAGAATCTAGGTCGGATAGGTTTACTTTCATGAACGATGGTCAAGGCATAATCATTCATAACTCAACCGGTTTGCCAACGCACTTGGCATTTTCTCATCTGGCGCTTTTAGCTAAACGTGCGATTGAGGAAACAGATCGTCGAATTCAAGCTTGCCTTCCACTGGATTGCGTTGAAGCTTACATCAACTTTCCTTGGCGCCAGCTTACCGACAACCTTCTATCCGATGAAAGCGTCTTCTTTCAGCCAGCCAATCTCGGCATCCTGCAGCCTCTCCGAGAACAGCTCTTTGCACATCTTCCCTTGACCTCTGCGGCTGGCACCTTTCTTATCACGGAGGCAAATGCGTGGCTTCGACACCATGATCGAATACTCTCCGCTATTACGGCAGCATTCACCTTGACTTGCGGCATCCCTCCAAGGGATTTCCAATACCAATCGCTTCAAGTCTCCCATGACGCCACAAATGGGTATGGCCGAAGTTTTTTCATTGTTGGCAACACCCCCGCTCTTGGAAACCCGCGTGCAAAGCAACGTAACAGAACGTTTAAGGAATGTCTGTGGGGAATATCTGTCGCTCAATCTCCAGGATTTCTCTATTTCCTTGGAGTGCTGAAACCGGTTTTCTCAACTGTTCTTCAGCGTATGAATGTCACTCATCCGCTTTTTGACACGTACATTTTTATTCGCGTTATTCCAGCATCAAACTCGAAGTCAGTGGAGAATGCTATCGACGCTATCAAGAAGAATGCACTTTTGGACGGTTCGGCGATCAATAGGATACTTCGAGACCATACCAAAGACCTTGGTCTCTACCTTACGTGCGGTCTTTTGCGACAAAAACTGACTGCCGTCTATCGACAGTTTTTTCCCTGGTTGACCCAGTCTGTGGATAAGCAAAAAGGTGTTTCCCCTGTTGATCAGCAAGGACAACACCAGACGACTACCAGTAACGTTCACTATGGTCGTTTGCTCGTAGTTCCACATGCACTCAAAATGTCACAAGACCAGGCAACTGTGTTTCTGGAAACGAGTCAAGCGCTCCAAATGTTGTACGGCTTATCGTCAGGCGATGAAAATTGGTCCAGGGGCAGTAGCTCAAATGCTGCCACCCATTCACCTTTTGTTCAAGGGAAGGTCAACGAACCTGCGGCGCAAATAGTTTCACGTGCCGTGGTCTGCCAATACTATGGGTTAGGAGGAGCAGGTCCTGATGCTCATGATCGAAACAAAAGAGTTGTTGAAAAGGTTCTACATAGTGCGCCATATGCTAAGTGTCCCGAGGAAATGGGCGGTACTGTGAGTCGTCCAAATTGCTGAACTCAAATGCCTAACATTAAATTTCCCCTGCAGGCTGCAACTATTGGTGATGCCGTCCTTCTTCAGGTTACTCGAGTTGTTGCACATGGTATTCAAGGGCCTCCGAGATTTTCCTGTCCACCACCTGGAGGATTTGCCCCGATAACATTTGCAATTGCTGCCAAAAAAGTTTGTTTCGGCGTTAGATCAATGCTTTGTCTTATTAATTCACCGGCTAGATCGTGCAAAGTGTTGAGGAGTGGCGACACGGTCTCTTTCGGCCATTAGACCCACTACAAAATATGCGATTGGCGAGGTATTTGGACAAGCTAGAAAGTGACGCGTTTTCGTACTTCAAGCACCTCAAGTCTACTTATCACGAGAATTGGATTGCGACAGCATGTGCCATTCATAAAGGTGATTACGGTTGTTCTGATCCAATCTTAGTGGATTACGGAGGTACAGTCACGCTACCACTTGAAGCACAAGAGTGGTCAATGAATGCAGTAAGAGGCATTCCCGTTGGCCTGCATAATGCACCTGTATTAGAATAGATCCTCTCTTCCAGAATAATGGCTATAGAAAGCCCGGACAGCCGTTGAATAATTGATTTCAACGATGCTGCCGCGTGGCTTGACCGTTTACATGCATGACGATGATGTGATCTGTCTTGTATCCGTCCCCCGCCGTGCATGACTCATACCAGAACCGCCAACACAGGGATTTGGTCCTAAATCCGACTCTGCCAAATTTCACGACACTCGTTGGGCTTAATAGCACGCGCGCGGATGTCTGCCATAACACGTGGATCCTGCACGGAACCATGTTCGTGCACCGTCATGCAACAGGTATACGCCAACCTCATGACTCCCATCATTGAAGTCCCTTGACCCCGCAACAAGCTGGTCCATTGTACTAAACCACACGGTCCGCTGATGCCCCGACCCCACCCTGTCGTGCCTGCCGGCAACTCACGACGGCTCAGCCGTATGATACTGCTACTTTTCGTCCGCATGCCCATAATCTACGAGCGTTGAGCATCTGGTCTGAAGGTGACTGGTCATTCAGTTGTGATTGTGTCGGATCGAGGCTGAAGCGTTAACTGGGGATCGAAACTTTAATCTTGCTGGGCAGAGGTGCTCGCATGCTTGTACGTATCAGACAGTCCACTTTATCGATCTCTACAGCATATAAGCGGGGCGCGCACCTCAAGGCTGTGATTACCAATGGTATCCCGATGATCATGATCGATGTGTCGAGCACGATCTTCGATACGCTCAAAGAGTCCAGAGCTCGGTTTGGATCCACGATGAGGATGTATGGAAGACGACCGTCGCGGCTATGCTGCTACTTCAAACGACATACATTCTCCAGCTGCGTGACGCGGTCGCCGAGAAAAAGGCCGAGGGACACCCATATGTCTTCCTGTACACTATTCGGGAGGAACGCATCCAAATACTCGGTTTGTCGTAAGGTGCGTCCTACTGTTGTAAATGGCGATGTTGTGTTCGTATAGTTGTTGATCTCGGGGTGTATTTACCATGTGTTCCAAATGGACAAGGACCATGCGCTATGAAGGATTCCTCAACGATAAGCTATAAAAGCGAAGGTGACCGGGATGAACGCATAACGAGCCTCCCTGTTGTATGCGTCGTCCCTTGGTCCACACCCACGACGGGCAACTTTTCCCAGACCACGCTCAAGGTGCGACCTCGTGTTCGTGCGTGCCACTCACCCGAGCGCAGACACGCAGGTCAAGTTCCCAAGCTCAAATGAGAAGTGATAGGGTGCATGCGCCACGTCTTTCCTCATGGACAGATATGAGGCGCCTCGGATTCGGGATGACCCACACTAAGCAGAGGTTCATCAGTGTCAGACTACGACCCGGGCCTGCAGAGGACAGCCTTGGAGATGCATCGAATGCGTGTACATTGGATGAATAGGATTGGCATGTACTCACGTGCATCATAGGAACCCGGGCTTCCCTCGCAAGACGTCATGGAAGCTTATAGGACGATTATGTTTCGGAGAAGAGGCTCGTCTTGCGCCAAGAGGGGAACAGGATGTTCCATCACGACATGCTGGTGGTTCAGAAGGCGACATAGCCAAGGTGATCAAGGAGGCCACAGGTCGTTCCGTGCCGACGCGAGACAAGGCAGGTCAAAGCCCTAGAATGGGGAAACTCAAATACGCGACGTTCTCCTACAGATGGATCGAACGAGGGGAACCGACCTTTTGTAACATCGGTGTGTATTCTTGCGACACATCTTTAATGGCTTACTGTTGACCACCTTCTGTAATGACCTTGTCGCGGGGACGAGAGGGAGGGGGGTATTTACGTCGTATGATATCATCGGGAGAAACAGCAAAGATAATTTGAGCTGCAGAGACATGACGGTAGTGAATGACGGCGAGGGTTGCAAGGCTTCTGACACTTTGATCTCCATAGTTCACTCATCAACTGACACATTCAAGCCGACGCGACTCCGAACTCACTAAGGACAATGCAACCTGGGTGATGGTAGAATACACGAAATGGCTGCAGAACATGGGATTGACAGACCCCAAGTCCAGATGAGGACAAAGATCTACAACTACTCTTCGATCTTAAAAAACACCTGCTCGAACTCACTTGGGTGTTGCACCTGTCAAAAATTTAGATTGTGTGAATAATGAAAGACATTTACTGCACCCAATCGCGCAAAAGTCCCAGAAGAAGGGTCAGCTGTCCGAGATCGGGTCCTAGTGACACCTCCCGCGCCACCCCCAGTTTGGCCTGGCCCGAATTATTGGCCCCGTAGACGAAGAAAGCCCACTGTTCTCCGTTTGTGATACATCCTCTCATGACGGCTAACCTAAGATCGAGCTCGGTGACCTTGGACCACTTGTAACAGCAACAAACTGACTCATGTTGCTTACAATACGCAGCAGCTGCCACAGCGGCTTGTGGGAGAGCCGCCTTCACATGGTCCCGTTTGGCCTCAAAGATGTTAGCATGTTTCAACATGCCAGTTTTATTTGCGAGCGCAGCGACTGGAGTCTCGAGTAGTAAATCTTATGTGATATAAGCTCATCAAGGATCATCAAGGATCATCTATTGAACAAGCATACCATTGTATTTCGAATGAGCCCTAGTCACCAAAAAGCCAACAACCCTGCCAAAGGAACAACCTTCGAGTACAGTTCTGGCAATAGGAAACTCAGGTATGATGTTAACCTCGGACTCTTTTTCACCCATAATGGATGCCAAACGTAGTAAAATCATGTTAATCAAGATCCAAGAGCCTGCTTCATTCTGAAAATACAGCTAAGCAACCGAATAAGGATAGAGGTGCAGACACACTCACCGCCATGGAGACGTGGTTGCGAATCAAACTCAGCAGCTGTTTCGTCACATCAATAGTCAGCCAGTTGTCCTCAGTTTCAGTGGCACCGAGAGCCCTGATCTCTGCGGTTTTTTCATCACGCAGAGTCAAAGGGACTAACACCATGCCTAGTTTGCAGAAGATTTGTGTGTCAACTCGGGAAAATGGTATGTGCTGAGTCCGATTCATAATAGCGAATAATAAGGATGTTATCGGCCAGTAGTTGTATAACTTGGATGACTTACTTGGGTAACCTGCAGCTTGTCTGATAGCTTCTTCAGGGCGGGGAGAAGTTCTGGGGGTAAGTCCTCATCCGCTTAGTCCAAATTCTCTTGAAAGGCCGTTAGAATGAGGAAAAGCCGGCTCGAGTCTTCCAATGTAAAATCTGAGATCTTTCGTTTCTTGTGAACCATGTCGATGATGGCAGAGGCAAAATTTGAAAGCCCCAGACTTCTAAAACAGGCAAAAGGTGGTTGTTGGGCTGCTTTCAGCATCCGCAACCCTCCCAAAGCATCCGCTTCAATTTGAGGATCACTAGGCTTCCTATATGGTACGTGGGCTGACTTGTCGTTTTGGCGGCAGCTGACCGTTGACGCTTTCTGTAGGTCACTTGGACCATAGCCGTCGCCGCAGGATCATAGATTCGGGGCGGGCCGTTTTGCCGCCTTGCCGCAGTTGTCGTCGGCGCTGTGGGGTGGGCATTGTTGCGTACCCTCGCCCTATCCCTCGTCGTCGTCGTGGCCGCACTGCTGCTGTCCTGCCGTCGTCTTCACGATGGTGGTGGTGGGTGCGCCGTCGCCATTGCCGTCGTCAGCGTTGTGGTAGTGGATGCGCTGTTGCGTGACCTCGCCCTCGTCATCGTCTTTTGGTGGCGGTTGGGCCGCCACGCCGTCCCAGCCATCGCCTGCGCCGTTGTCGTTTGCGTGGTAGGGCCATTACGCCCCACCTGCGCGTCGTCGTCGTGGGCATGCCCACCTCTTCGCTTTGGTGGCGGTGGGGCCGTCACGTCGCGCTCGTCCTCGCGCGTGGTGTGGTAGCGCGTCGCCGTTGTCGTTGTGGTGATGGGCATGCCGTTGCATGCCATCGTCGCTGTGGGCTATGGTACGTGACTGCGCCATCATCGTCGTCATGGTGGGCGTACCTGTTGCGCCTCACCCTTGCCATCGTCGTCGTCCTCTCTTCCCCATCGTCGCCGCATGGCACGCCGTTGTGGTGCCCGTTGTACTGCCCTCGCCGTTGTCCTGCGGTGGTGGTTGTAGAGGTGGGTGTGTGCACGGGGGAAGCGGCAGACGTGGACCTACTTGGAGCGCGGGGAACGGGGCGAAGTGGCGGGTAGCGGCGCTTGATGGCGTGGGGGATGGCGGAGTGTGTGGGCGGGGGGTGCGGCGGTTGGGGGTGGGTGGTAGCGCGGTACTACAGTAGTGTAGTATGTAAGCGAAATACTTAATGAGGATCACAAACCTAAACACTAACACCCTTCTAACTCCTGTAATTTGTATGGGAATGTGGCAGTGCCCAAAGCTAAGCGAGTATGGCACCTTCATACTCGGCTATAAGCACCCGAGGACCTTGAGAACGAAGAAACTATTGAGGGTCAGACTCAGTTTCGTTTGCAGCTTCAAGGAAGCCCAGTGGGTATCCAGAAGGAGTGTGACCACGACCCCTGTGAAAAATGCATATTGAGAGAGAAAGTAAAACAAGGCAGGCGTACCAATAGAGAGAGCCAATGGTATTGCCGGTGACTTCGCCTGTGATGTAGAAAATTTTCTTTGCGAGGTTGGTAGTACAAGCATGAGTTGATGGAGGGTATTGAATCACCTCGTTGATGGTGAGCTGAGTGGACTTGTTAACACGGATGGCATCAATGTTAAGTGCTGTGAGGACCCTGCAACAGTCGTGAAGATGATCCTGGGTGGACATGAACTTGGATAATCGACGCGGCCAACCCGGGAGAACACTAAAGGCCTTCATATCAGCATATCGATCGAGGGTTGAACGGTGGCGTCGTTTTGCCAACAAACGCGAAGCTGGCAAGATGAATTCCATACTCTGTTGGACCGGCAAGGGGGCAGATAAGAGGGTCGGAAAGGGGCATGCTGACATTGAGGTATCTGAGCAGAGGTGGCCGGTGAGGGAACAATGCGGTGCAGAAGGGAAAAGCGGCGTACCCTTAAGCCAACGATGTCGGAAAGGGTACCTACTATAAAGTCGCGCGTGATTACGTGTCTCTGGCACGGACCATCAATGAACTGCTACCAAACAGCGATGGTGTCCCATGCGGGTCAAGGATGGAAAAGTCGAGGGGAGAGTAACCTAACTGTAGCAGTGTGCGTGACGCGGTTCAGCGTTTACGTCACCGAACCTGCGTGCCTTCATGACTAGTAGTACTGTACAGTAGGCTCACACATTCGCCTGGCGCGACTAATGGTGGGCTCAAACATGGCCCTCACATAGCCCCGTTGGCTGCTTCTTCCGTGGCTATCCATACATAAACTTCAGTACAACTCCCAGTCACACACATGAACTCACATGTGAGCAAGTCTTTCCGAAGGACCTCGGCGCCTGCGTATGCTGCAACTTGTGAGTACGTGACATAGACCCATGGCGAGTCTCATGCCCTTGCTGTGGATGGCCTTTGAGCAAGCATTAGTATAAGTTGGATCCTGGGCTTATGTCCAACATACCAAGAGGCAAAGTACAGAATTAACCGTAGTTGTCGCACCTAAGAACGATGAGACGGAGAAGTGATTTAAGAGTGATTGATACACACTTTGCTTTGCGAAAATAAACAACTTTCTTGTCTAGACTATGGTTGTGACTCCGAGATCACAAACTTCGTCAAACTCTGAGATGACCTAATGTTTGTGATTCGGAGGTCCCTTGTGTTTTGTGGCGCCAGCTAGGAATATATCGGTTTGATGCATCTCAAGCGTTTCGGCCACTGTAATATCAGCTGAATGAAGAAAGGAAAACCACAAATATCTCAAACTAACCCTGAGAATACTACAAGGACCCCCGGGGAACGAACCTTGGTTTTCTGCCGGTAAACGTCGCTTCAACGGAAATGCGGCGCCGTTTCAAATCTCGCAAATTCCCGGAGCGGCGCAGATGGCAGTGCATGTGTTCTTGTCTTGTAGTTCATCAATCAGACGCAGATGCTAACCACTACTTCAGCGATCATACGCACCCACATAGATGGATTGCACCGGAGTCAAGACCGTGCATGTGGTCCTGATCTGCACAGGCGTTTGCATAGCTGGCACTGAATCGAGCAGAACTGGGCATCGCATCGATGAAGGGAATGACCCGTGTCACTTCAAACACAATGAATATGAATCGATGCTGCCATTACGAGAGAAAAAGGCTACCTGGGGATGGAGCACTTTCCAGGACACGAGTATATGCTCGAGTCGACTAATCGCACGTCGGATAGATCGCATAGCTAGAAAGTCGCGTTAATGGCCAACTGCGGAAACGATCAACGGTAATAAGAACTGGCTCACCCGGTTCCCATGAGCGTGAACCGCGGCGCAGAGATGTTCTTCACCACGGTGGTCAATCACATTTATAGTTGACGTCAAACAATGGTCAAACTTCCAGATCAAAGGTGCGTACCTTGGCACAGACATCCAGACATCCATGCCTTCCCGAAAACCTGTATGCCTTGCCGCACAAACGCTGGTTCGCAACACATTTATGAAGCATGTGGTGAGTGACTGCGTCAGACCGAACTCTCGAACACATACATGTGCTTTCCCACATGTCCCGCACTGTAGGGACTAACTCGTTATCCAAGATGTAAGATCACGGGAGATATTGCTCACTTCATCGTACACGGCCGGTGCTCCTCCGATCCGATTGCCAGACGCATCGCAGATGACACCCACCGCACGTCAACCCACACGTTTGCACGCTATCCCGCAAGTCCACAATCGAACTCTCAAGCAAACGTTTCAGGTCATCGATACTTGCATGGCTTCCGCCCCCGCTTGCTGATTGGAATCGCGCCAAGTTCTGGTCTAGCCATTCGTTTACGTGAGCGACCCGCAAGTCCACAATCTTTTCGAGATGTTGGGTCAAACCCATTATCCATTCGTCTTCGGCGTGTATTGACGCGACGCGTGGCCCTCCCAAGCCATCCGAAGCACTGTTAGCACACATTCGCGAGATACGGACCGATTGCCGCCACCAATGAACTGTTGGTAAGGTGTATCTAGAAGTTCAATCGGCATATCGGTATCCAGATTCTGTCAACGGATTTGTAGTTAGGTCAGGCAATATATCTTCGGTTGAAGTTAACCTTCAGAACCTGGATCGGTCTCCGCATATCCATAAGCAAGTGCATTAGCAAGCGGTGTCAAAATAAGCTGTGCACGGTGAGACACACGGTCAGCATGTGATCAGTAGACCAAAACGCATTCGACATACGAGACATGGTGGCCCAGTAGTTCGCCTGGAGCACGTCAACAAATCGAAAATATACCTCCGGAACAGGCTTACCTTCAATTAAGCCATCAAGGTTTTCATCAAATGCAAGAACTCCCCCGCCGATCGATGTGTTACGAGTTTGTAAAACCCTTTGATTCAATGTCCGGCCTGTGTCAGTGAAGCATGAGTCTATTTGACTCGTTCGAGCTTAACTGTTTACCATGGTATGATGAGACGAAATTCGCTTCTTGTTTGTCCTGTACAACCCATTAGAACTTGAGCAAGAACCTGGAAACAGACAAGCACATTCGTCATTTTCCCGTACAAGACACGATATACAGGCACCACTCACTCTTGGCGATCTCGGCCTTGCCCGAGTCCACCACGTCCTAGTACGAAGAAAAGCATGGGGTAGTGAAGCAGCAGGAGCACAGGACGGAATCCTAAATGGTTGGATAGAGGTATGTTTTGGCTGTCAGGAGTAGCATCGAAGGATTGTGTATTCATTAATATGTATGCAAGAGTAGTACGAATGTCATGCTCACTGGTTGTAGGCCAATAGGCGATGACGCCAGCGACGGAGGCAGTTGCTGTCCACTCGCCGGACATGGCGATGGCGGTGGCAGCGGCAAAGGCCTTGAATATGCATTGAAGGCTGTCGAGTAACGTTACCGCTTGCACGATCACCTCTGCGGGCTCTGAAGATCTGATTGGTCGACAGTGCACGCCATAAAGCCTTGTAAGGAAGCTCCGCCAGCTAAGCGTGCTTAGCCGAGTAGCACCTTCGAGGAACTCCGCGGCGCCAATGTCGTATCCACGAATAGTAAGGCTCGGAATGACTCAGACTTTTTTTTTTTTTTTGAGAGGCACAACGGCGAGTGGCAACCGCCTCAGCTGGTCCCACAACGCAGGAATGACTCAGACTGTCCTCACGGCGTGCGCTCACCGTCGGCGCATCGACCGCGTCGGCTCAGCAACTCAGCTGTGCCAGGGTCATCGTGAACCCCGGACAGACCCAATCGCGCTCATGAAGCACGCATCCCCGATGGAATCGAATATTGTCGACCTTCCTGTAGACAACCTCACAGACGCCTTGTACATCCGTTTGTCCTTTACGAACCTCCGAGCTCTTGCTTTTACATAACAGTATGATGGTCCTCCCAGATTTCTTTTATGACTTTGTACACCACTTCCCTTTATTCGATCAACTTGCTATTGTGCACTGTACCGCTCCCCTCTGCCCTCGAGCTACCCAACTGCACCCCTGCAACTTCCCCATCACTCCCCATCATCGCCATACATGGTCGCCGTCATCCTCGTGAGCTGCATTCGCCGAGGCTAACACTTCTGTCATTCGCTTCGATTCCACATGTCTACAGACACTTTTCAGATGCTCGCCACCAAACAACTGGTACCCGGGCTTTGTCGCGGTCTTGTCTGTGTTCGCCTCCTCGCTGCCCTGCCTACACCACCAGTGCCCATCGACGTCACATTCTCCACTCAAAAGTCATGGCGGTCCTATGTCTCGGAACATTCATCGATCCATTTACCGAGTTTTTAGTCAGGTGTCCTAGCATCACCAACTTGCGCGTCATCTTCCTTGGCTCTGCTTTGACACTGCTCTTCCGAACCTAAGGACCACTGACTACCATCAAGTCCGTTGTCACTGAGTGGCGTCTAATCAAACACCTCACTGTTCGAGACCCCAGCCTTTCTGCATTAGAGAAAGTCTTCAAAGAGGTCAAGGCAGGTGGCGGCGGCACCGATCTCGGGATCCTCTCCGTATCCATCGGCTGGTGAGACGATGAGATTCTCTATGCCCTCCTTCACCATTCTCAAACGACTCGGGATCATGTACGGAGAAGGAAGTCCTGAGGTGCGTCCTTGTCTTTCATCCACCAGATTCACCTCTAAGCTATTACCATGTATAGGACATGGTGTTGTTCTTTGGAAAGATGCCTCACCTGTGGTCTGCGCATGTATTGTCATGCCCTCGGGTGCGGACGATCTCGCTGATGCGCGTGGATCCGCTACCGTTTGGTCCAAACTCTCACCGCAGAACGAATTCGTGACTGATATTTCAGCGGTAACTGGTGTTCATCTTCGTTTATTCATATGCATCCTTGACTTGGTTTGTCCACGAATCAGAAGGATCGCGACGAGCGAATCATTCTCTTTTGCAGGCGCGATAGAGGGGACCACAGTTATTCGCATGGCGGATGAGGTACGGAACATTGGTAAGTGTGAGCCTAGTCGAGGTACAGTATTGTGGAGTTGCTCTAACTACATGTAGGAAAGGGGCACTCGGTTGTTGCTGCATTGGGAGATTTGTGATGCTCGCGAATGGTCCCGCGAAAGATGTCCCGCTTGTGTGCCTCCTCACTGGCAAATCTGCAGTAGCTTCGATTGCTCGACTGTTCAACGGAGCTAGCTTTCGAAATCCCTCAAACCTACTCAGCACTATGAATTCTGGGATGCCGTCCGCGTCTGTTGACAGGCAAGCTTTGCCGAGTATGAACCCCCCAAACTCGCTTACTCCGCTTACTTTATTTAAATTAAGTATGTAGATCTAGATTTCTCTTGTAACGTCGCTCATTTGAGTAGCGTTACCACAACGTTACTGCTAAACAGTTCTCTGAGTTTACCTGGGAGCTCTCATCGGACGGAACTGCCTGCAGTCAGGCCGTTCAAGGAAACTTCGTGAGCTAAGTGCACGAAAACCGGGCTATTCCTATTTTGTCGAGTTTTTGACAGTCTCGGGTAAGGACAGCCCGCCTTTTAGATGCCTGCTTACACTTGCTGAAGGACCCTGAAAACAAACCTGGCTTTTTTCTCTACAGGACGGGGCTTGTGTTTTTGATGCGCACCTTTACTTTCTCTGAGGAGGAAGTTTCTGTGTTGTCACGAGCCCTCAGTCAGATCACACCATGCGCCCGTGTGACGCATCTTCAAGCCCTCCTTGCGATGGAAGCAACAGTACAGGCCGCTTCCCCAACTAAGCCCAGCTCTCGTCGTCGCAGACGTGACGACCGCTCCAACTTAGAGTCAGAATGGGACCTACGACGCGGACGCGACGACCACCACATTATCCAACAACCTGGCTCCCGTCGTCGCAAGCGTGACGACCGCTCCAGCTCGGAGTCAGAATGGGGTCTACAACGCAGACGCAACGACCACCGTTCCCCCAGTGACCAACAACCCAGCTCCCGTCGTCGCATATGTGACGACCACTCTAGCTCGGAGTCAGAATGGGATCTACGACGCGGACGCAATGACCACCGTTCCCCCAGCGACCAACAACCCAGCTCCCGTCGTCGCATATGTGACGACCACTCTAGCTCGGAGTCAGAATGGGATCTACGACGCGGACGCAATGACCACCGTTCCCCCAGTGCCCAACAGCCCAGCTCCCGTCGTAGCATATGTGACGACCACTCTAGCTCGGAGTCAGAATGGGATCTACGACGCGGACGTAATTACCACCCTTCCCCCAGTGCCCAACAACCCAGCTCCCGTCGTCGTAGCTGTGACGATCACCCTAGCTCGGGGTCAGAATGGAATCTACAACGTGGATGCGACGACCAGTATTCCCCCAATGCCCAACAACGCAGCTCCTGTCATCGCAGATGTGTTGACTGCTCCAGCCTGGACCTACGACGTGGACACGACGACCGGCGTTCCCCCAGTGCCCAACCACCTAGCTCCCGTTGTCGCAGCTGTGACGACCACTCTATCTCGGAGTCAGAATGGAATCTACAATGTGGACACGACGACCAATATTCCCCCAGTGCCCAACAACGCAGCTCCCGTCATCGCAGATGCGTTGACTGCTCCAGCCGGGATCTACGACGCGGACACGACGGCCAGCGTTCCCCCAACGCCCAACAGCCCAGCCTCCACCGTCGCAGCTGTGACAACCGTTCCAACTCGGAATTGGAAAGGGACAAAGCTGAACGGTTGCATGGACAAATTAGACGTGATGACCACCGTTCAAGCTCAGAGCCGGAAAGCGACAAAGTTGAACAGCCCCATGCCGAACAGCGTAGACACAACGACCACTGTTCGCCCAATGTCCAACTTGAACAGCGCAGGCAACCACGGCGGCGGGCCCAATCGCCATGTCACCGATTAGGCATACGGTGGGAGCTTGCCCAACCACCAAGAGACACCAACAGCCATCACCGCCGCTGTAGCACGTCAGAGGTACTACTGAGCACGCTCTCGACAGCTACTTACCATTCATCATCGCGCAATCCTGGCTGGTGGTTGCAATCGATCCAGCAAGCCTTCCAAAGTATGGATGCAGACCTTCAAGACTTCGGTAGCATTGTTTCACGCTGCCACCGCCTTCATTCCAAGAATGTGGGGTTGGATTTTTTAATCATACTTACGCAAATTCAGTTGGCCTTTGAGGTCGTTCGGTATGCCTTCTTAGTGTGCCATTTGACCTTTGCTGATTGCAAGTAGCCTTTGTTCTGAGAACAACCTTGGTGGTGCTGGTGATGTCTGGGAGCAGAATGTCAAGCATTACAAACCTGAAGAACGTCCTGCGAAGAAAACATTCGAGGGGTGGGTAGTTGTTGGGAGAAAGTTTGCATCTATTGGAGCTGCAGGGACGGTATATTTTCTTGTGCTGATCTCTGGATTAAACCTTAGAGGGGATATAGCAAGATTCAAATCAGATGAAGTAGCAAAGCTGGGTGAAATGCTTAGAGACCCGACAAGAGCTGCTGAAGGCAAGATTTAAATCTTTATGAAAGGTGCTTATACTAATTTGACTTTAGATTGCCGTACTCTCATTGAGGCCTCAATAATCCCTACCATAAGCAAAATGTGCTCTGATACTAGGCTAGTATTTCAGACTTCAGATCAAACACTGGATTGCACAGATTTGGTCTCTTCTGATAGTCTTTTGGGAAATTTGAAATCTAGGTATGTATTTTCATCTTATTATATCAAACTCTTTTTTAACATGGTGTGTCTAGAATGTTTTCTTTGCCCCCCAGGTCAATGGATGCATGGAAGTCATTTACAATGGCTAGGGTACAAGCTCCTGGCATATTTGTGCCATCTCTCCAGCCTTTACACTCAGCTCCTCCTCAGCTTTCAACCTACCAACTACAGCCATCTTTGATCTCCTTGTCTAGGGGGGCAGCATTTCCTTCATCAGGGCCACACCTAATGGTGACTAGGATTAATACAAGCTTTGATCCTGAGGCAAGCCTCAACAGTCAAAATCCCTGCTACCAAGATATGATAGAGAATGCAAGATGGACTGATACTGAGAGACAGGCTGCCTCTATGGGTGTTAGAGTATGTAATACTGAGCAACTAGACCAGGAGGTAAGGCTTTATTCTCAATGATTCATATATTCATTTCTAATCTTTACAATGACCTAGCTTATAAGTCATTATGCTCAAGGTGCTAAAACACCAGAGACCTTCTATGTTAGAATCCCAATGACTGCTTTTGAAGGGTAATTTGCTGAACCATTTATAATATATTCTATTGACATTTGATTTAGTGCTATGGATATCAGAAATGCTGATGGGAGTCTAATGGCATTTGTATGCAATGGCTTGCCATCCCATTTAAAGAGTATGCTGTTTGGCAGGCTCAGTGCTTGTCTCATGACAAAGAACCAGCAACCTCTTAAAACTAGAGACAGCAGTGATGGTAAACCCTACCAATGCCTCCATTTCAGTTGGTATAACCGTTATACAACAAATGTAAGTGGTAAATTTCATCAGATATTATTCACTAATTTAATTTCAAAAGGGAAATGGAGCCCCAGAGGATGTGCACCCATGGGATCTTAGAAGAGTCAATGTGTCTAGGACCAACACATCTCAATTTCTTCCCTATATGTCCAATGATTTTGGGACTCATAGAAACATTTATCAACATCTCTCTGATAGTTTTACAGATGTGCTAGAGTGGATTGAAGAAGTGGTAAGTGATCTTGTTTATGGTTTTGATTTTAGATTCATGTGAGATATAGCTTAGAATCAATCTGGCTTCAGAGTATGAAGCCATGATTACAGTGGTAAATTCACTTCCAGGACAACCTGGAAGTTTTCTTTCTCCCTTTGTTTCATTTGTTCTTAACATTAATGTGTGTACTCAAGCACATAGGGATGTTGGAGACATGGGATATTGTCTAGTTTTGTCTATTGGCAAATATTCTGGAGGTGCCTTGGCTTTAAAGGAGCCAGGTTTGGTTTTTGAGCTACAGAGTGGTGACTTTGTGGTTTTTCCTTCAAATCATATTACTCATTTTAATTTGCACTTCACTGGTATAAGATCATCATTTGTATTTCAAACTGATAAAGCTTTTATAGCCTGGCAAAAAACCAACAATGGTTGGTCCCATAATAATTACTTCTGTTGATCTACATAACTATTATTCTTTACATGTCTTGCAATAGTACCATACATTTATAATTTCATATATTTGAGTTACTGTGATTTCTAGCTGCTTCAGTGTGGTCACACATGAGTCCAACTAGATCAATCAATGTACTGCAACCAAATGTGCTGGCCAATAATCCATCAAGCCCACCTATAGTCAAGGTTATGATAATTTTCAGATAATAGGCAAGGCTACAGTACAGAGCTACCCTAGTGAACAGAGGTTGCCATGGTCTACACCTAGGTCAGTATTCTCTTACCTCTGCCTCTGCTCCTTTCCCACCAACATCCCACTGCATCAAAGAACCAGCTGTCAGCTTGACTCCATCTGTGGTGCTTTCAACATTGGCACCATAATTAGGTACTTGGATTTCAACAATAGCTTCTTTGCCACTGGGTGTACATCTGGTTTCCTGCACTCCTCATTTTGCATGCTGAACATTTGTTACAGGGTTTGAACAATCTCGTCTCTGTGCTATTCCCACCATGGCACTTGGCAAATCCTTGGATGACACCCAGAGAGTGCATCACAGGAATGGGAAAATTATTGGAACAGATTGCGAGTAATATAACCCATTATAATCCATTCTGAAGCGAAAATTTGTCCGTTAGAATCCGTTATATTCCTATATAACTCCTTGTAACGCTAAGCCCGCACCAGTGATGTGTGCATTGGCAAGCAGGAGGCTTTATATGCATCATTGACAAGCAGGGCTCGCAAGACAACTTTGCAGACTGAGAGTGCATGTCTCGTGTCCTTCATCAGTCGCTGGTCCGACGGACACATCTAATCATACGACCAGCTACATATTCGCTTACCCCCTCAAGGCCTCATCTTTGGAAAGCCCACGTTTGAGTCGTACATAAATGAGGCTGCCATGGATCCCTGCGTTGACACCCTGTGAGCCAAGACTCATTGCGTTGAGGACAAGGTGTCCTTAGTCGAGTACTATACAATACGAGAAAGCTCGTGGTCTTCGCAATTGATGAGAATATCACAAGAGTATTGAACTTATGAGGACAGGCCCAGACCACGTTCGCAGAGTGTGTCAATCTGCAGACCAAGCTTTGGGTAATGCGAGGCAGATCGCCATCGCCTACCCTTCTCAAGATCACCACCCTGGTATGTCGGACGTTCTCGGCCTCCTGCAGCCCACGTCACACTCATCCACATAGATGTTCACATAGCTTATGCTCAGCCGCTCGCACCTCGCCGATTGCGACCTCACCCATTTGTTCACGGGCACAGCCAGACGGCCCAGACCTCTTGAGCAGGTTGCCCTGCTCTCTGACCAACTGGCTGCTCGACCACGCAGTCCGTCCCACCCAAAGCTCATGAAACTCGACAAGGTCGTCGATCTCTCCAAAGCTGGCACGATATCGAGCACGGTCGGGTTCGGGGAAGGCGTCGACCTCGAGATCAAAGTGAGTACTCTCTGTGGATCCCTTCCTGCATGCTGGGTGACGCAAAGGCTGTTGTGTGCGCACAGGGCATCCCGCGTCGAAGCTAAAAGGCTCGAAAAGCAGGAGGCCAAGCTCAAGGTGCGTGACAAAGGAAGCAGGTTCGACCTTGGACAGGCCAAGATCGAGAAGCTGGTGCGGAGGGATCTGTACCGGAGATCCAAGTTGCTTGATCAGCATTGCAAGCAGGTGTCCATCCCACCATCATATACGTATTGGTCTATCTGACGACATAAACTTGCAGTAAAATTACGAGGAAATGTCTATTGGGGTAAGACCGGGCGCGATGTGTCCCTATTGATGCCTACGCAATATAGATCAACCCCATTGGAGCTGAGGCTGCTGCCAAAACTAAGAGCAAGGACATTCATCTCGCATCTATCGATATCCAATCGTATCCTGTATGCACTTCTTAGACAGGGTTCCGTGGTCTTATTTCTAGTTCTAGGTCAGGTGCCGGTTTGACCCTCGCCGCTGTGGCTTGATCAGGCGAAACGGTGAGCCTTGTTTCCATTACGAGCCAGAACCCTTCATGAGACCGATGTCAGGCGTCGACAAATCGACCTTGCTTCAGCACATTGCGATGCGCGACCTTCCGAACCTGGCACACATCGAGATCCTGTTCGTGGAACAAGAGGTGCGTGGCCCTATGGCGACATGTCACGATACTGCCGCCCTCGATTCTGTTCTCAAAGCCGACGTCTGGCGGGACCATTTACTGAAAGAAGCACACTTCAATGCCAAGCTTGCCGAGCTCGAGGGCGAGGGCAACGACAATTCAAGGACACGAGATCGGAGGAGGCGGCAACGTGCTTCGCCGAGTGCACACGCGGTTGAGCTATATGGATACCGAGAGCGGGCCATTACGCGCGACAGCACTTCTTGCAGGTGAGGCGAGCAGAATGGTATGATGAGGAGGATTGACGTCACGCATTTTGTCCATAGGACTTGGGTTCTTGGAAGCCGGCCAGGGGAAGCTGACCAAGCTGTTTTCGGGAAGTTAGCGGCAGGTTCTCATTATTTTTTGAGAGGCACAACGGCGAAGGGCAACCGCCTTAGCTAGTCCCAACGGGTTCTCATTATGTGGTGTTCGATGGGCCCCAGTGTACTCACGCAGTCTCAGGATGCGGTCGGCCCTCGAGTGCGTGCTGTTTGTCAAGGTAAAGCAATTACCTACTAAGATGCGTGAGTGACGCCTCCCTTCTGGGCCAACTGGGCAAACAATGCTTTATTGAAGAAGGCAGTGGTGCGAGCTCTAAACACGAGACAGGAAAGGTACTGATGCGCCCAAAAAATGTCAAAGCATCAATCAAAGGAAAAAGTATCAGAAGCATGAAGCATGAACATACGGCCTTATCCCCAGCATTGCAGCGGCAAACAAGTGCTTGCCGTGACATGATCATGTGCTAAAGGCGACATCCATCTTGCCCTAATTATCTGTATAGCAAATGGCCCAGCTCCGTTACACATCTGTTTTTGCATTCCCACCGCCTACCGCAGCCGGCTTCCATTGTTGCTCTAGCCCGGGGAAGAACTTGGAGTCTTTCTGATTGACCTCATTCCTCAAGTCTGCTAGCGCTTTCACTAGGACTTCAGTCGTGTTCCTCAAACACTTGACGTCCTTCGCTGTTTCATCAGATCGAGTACACAAGGCGTCGATTTGATGACGCATATCGTTTCGGAAGGAGTCAAGGACACCCAGAATCTCTCCAAGAATCGCAAAGGACCCAGTGTTGGAGTCTGAAATCCCTTAGTATGTGACTCAGAATGAAAAGAACCAAGGCTCGAGTACCATTGGTAGAATCTCCACTTGTAGGCCGAGAGCCCGTAGATTCTGAGGTGGTAAATGTATCGATAGATCGACCTAGTCAAGAGGCTCCTTTCTTCACATAGAAAATCATCAAAGGATGCAAGAACCTACGATGGATACTATCTTCTTCGGAGAATTGACCACCAAATGTTGTGGTGGAATGCTGGTATGCTGAGGGAGGAGGATATGTCATGGAGTTGGATAGCGCCAGGGTAGAGGGCAGTAGTAAGCCAGGAAACTGGAGTTTCAAGGTCAGTTTCAGGTATCGTCAGGTGGGAATGCACCTGCAATGGCACAAAGCCCTCAGTGATATGTATAGAATCCATGGCGTGAGAAAGACTGAAGGAAGAAGTTTGAATCCTGGTGTTTCACCGGTGCCCCTTCGAACCTAGGCCCCACAGTGCCCGGTCCTGCAGGCCTGACCGGCCTGACCTGTGTTCATCTGCTCTTTCCCTCCAGCATGTGCTTGCCCCTACCATGCACGCTGACCTCCTCGCACACATCAACAAACGCCCAAGCCTCGCGCACGCGAACCCAGCCCAGACTGGCCCACCTGCCCCAGCCAGCAATAATCGCTTTCAGTTGTTGCCGTCGTTTTACCCACATGCATATTTGTTCTCTCCATGGTGTCCGGGAGCACGACGGCGATAAATGCAGCGGCGACACAACAGATACCTCCTCGAGGGGACGACAAGGGAAGGGGTGACGCAACGGCGTCCCCACTACCATGATGATAACGACGACAAGGGTCCCATATGCCGCATAACAGAATGGCGATGAGATGGAGGCAAGGTGAGGCCCAAGGCGGGGGACACGTATTTTGAGTAGGCAAATGTACTATTCACCTTAGCATATGTTGTACACATCTTATTGGCTCGTATGTAGCCTCTGCATGTACTACCATCCATCCATATATGCCATCCACGTGCGCCGTAGCCCAAGTCCAACTGAGTCTGATGGAGTCCGGGTACATAGTCGTCCAAGTGCGACGGAGTCCAGGTGGAGTCCAGGTACTCGGTCGTCCAAGTGCGGTGGAGTACGAGTACATGGAGTACGACGGAGTCCGGGTTCGCCGTCGTCCAAGTGTGAAGGAGTCTGGGTGGAGTCCAAGTACTTGGTCATCCAAGTGCGGTGGAGTCCGAGTACACGGAGTCCGATGGAGTCCGGGTTCGCCGTCATCCAAGTGCGGCGGAGCCCAAGTGCGAAGGAGTCCGAGTACACGGCTGTCGAAGTATTATTCTTTTTGGGGCGTAAGCGGGTGAACATATGTTGGTCGTTGCTGGTACGTTGCTGGGCGGATAGTGATGGTGGTGGTACCCGTCATCGGGGCGGTGGCGTGTCGTCGCCCTCTGTGCCGTCGCACCCCCGGCCTTGACGTCGTATGATGGCACCCTTGTCTCGTACCGTGTGCTCCCTACGTTGTCAGCTATGCTGATCGTGATCGTGGTTGTGCACGTACCAGCGCGGTCGTCACCCAGTGGTGTGCTGTCGCGCAGCTACCGGTGGTGGTAGCGTGCGCCGTTGCGCAGCCCACGGTTCGTCATGGTTGGTGGAGGGCACGCAGTTTCGCTGCCCCCCGCCCTCCTCATCGTCTTGTGGGTGGTGCGCGCGCCGTTGCGCCTCCCGCGTGTCGTCCTGGTAGGTGGTGGTTGCGCCGTTGCGCTGCCCGCCTTCCTCGTCGTCTTGTGGGTGGCAGACTAGTTGTCGTCACGCACTGCCCTCGTCACCGTCGAAGCCGTGGGTACCATAGTGTCACTGGTCATCTAGGGTTGGGTATTTTAGCCGAGTATGGACAAGCCATACTCGCTTACCACTATAGCACTGCCAAAATCCTCGTGGGTGGTGGGTTGGGCAGCCCCATGGCATCTTGTCGTCATGAGATGGCACTGTGCGTTGTCGTTATGATAGTGATAGTGGTAGTGGGCGTACCAGTACCCGTACCCACCAAAAACCCATACCTGCATGGGCCCATTTGCTGTCGTCGCGGTGGTGGCGGCACACCATTGCGTCGCTGTTGAGCAGCCCCCGCCTTCAATGTCGTCGTATGATGGCAGCATGCTGCCTACGTCGTCGTCATGTGCTATGGTTTTAGTGGTGGTGAACGTACCAGCCTACCCCCTCACCCTCCGTGTCGTCACTTCTGTGCCATCGCACAGGTCACTGGTGGAGAACGGCCCCGCCTTGTCGTCGCATAATGGCACCGTTTCGTACCGCATGCCGCCTACGTCGACGTCGTGTGCTCCCCTCACCCTCGCATAATGTCACCGTTGCCTCGCGGTGGTGGCGGCACGCCATTGGATGTAGTCGCCCCCTGTGGCGTCACAGCCCCCCCCCTTGTCGTCGTATGAAGGCACCGTTGCCTCATACCGCATGCTGCCTACGTCGTCGTGAGCTATGGTGATAGTGGTGGACGTACCAGCGCACCCTCTCGCCTTCCTTCCCTTCGTCTTTGCGCACACCGTTGCGGTGCCGTCCTCATCATGGTGGAGACCGTTTGACGCTGTTCCGCCACCCTCCGCGATGATGGTAGTGTGTGACGAGATAGCATATGTGTGGGAAAAGGGCGGGATTGGTCGATTCGGCCAGAATTGGAAAATTCATTTCCCAGAAGCAGAAGCCCTCCACAAAGTCGCGGAAATGAACTTTCCCAAGTCACACTCTGACGCACTCGGATTCCGGAAGGTCGACGTGGCACGCGATTTTTTCTCGCTTTCCCGTGCGCTGCCCTGCTCGCCCGGTTTGCTCACCGCTTTGCAACTCTCTCAACGCTTCGCGGTCGTGGTTGATGCGCGACGGACCCTCGCGCAAGCCCTCGTTCCCTCGGGCTCCTAGCCCCCACGCACACCGCCATTTGCCATTCGTGGCATTGCCGACCGCCGACGCGCGATCTGGGGTTCCCCGACCTGACCCACGTAAGGACGTATGGGCACAGCATTGGTGTTTCCGCCATTAAAGGTACTCCTCCAGGCGGGCTCTAAGACACAAACAACGCCTTGTCTACTACTCGAACACTCTTGAAGCTTGAATGCTCAATGGCACCCTGGTTCACCCGCATACTAGGTATGATTACCCACTAGACACCGTATACCTCTCAAACTTTACTTCGGCTCTATTCTAGCTTCTCAAGATCGTATCCCGTGACAGTGTGCCCCATGAACGTCCAAGGGAACGTAGACAACGTGATGACCCTACTTCCCCAGAAACAGAGCGTCGTAATCTACCACAGGACACAGAATGGTGTGGACTCCTCTAAGTACGTTGTCCACTTACTCCCCTTCCCCCATCTCTTGTACTCGGTGTGTTTGCTCCCTCCGGGGTGGAGGACAGATCATCTTGCAGACCTCTGGCGAAGCCTTGAGAGTTGAGCTACGCCATGCGATATGCCATTCCTTTTTGTTTTACTTCCTCACGTGGACACACAGATGCTCATCATGGATTCCTGTCTTCTCTCCCGTTTTCATTTCACTTCTCTTTGTACCCCCTTTTGCATCTCTCCATTTGTTCTTTAGGACCGAAATCACCTGCCTCCTATACACTCGTCACTCGCAGGAATCTGCAAGTAAAGAATTCCCTGACAGGAAAGCCATTTCTCGCGAGTAGAGAGCCCTGTTCAGCATAGTCATCGACAATTTGAGCCTCGCAGCCCTGATATGTGTCGAGTCCGTACACACAGCATTGCCTCTCACAGTGCTCGCTACAGTGACGACACCCCAAGCTCGCGCTCAATGGCAGACATGCGCATAGACGGCGACGTTTCTACCCTTCCTACGTCAGATGCACAACATACGTTTGTGAGCCATCCTTCTCAACATCCTTCCTCATGTCAACGTTGGCCTGTGGAACCTTCCTAGAACGACATCCGTCTGAGTGCCAAACAGGCTCCTGCTCAACATGGTGCTGGTCATTCTGCTGGATCTGCCATCACAGCTCTAGTGTTCGCACCGCCAATTTCTCATTCAATCCAGGCAGTTTCTGATGAAGATCTAGTACGACGCTGTCCTTCACCATCGTCCCCTTGATGTGGGCTTTTCATGGTTGAGCACGATGATCGTGACTGTGCTGGTCCCCAATGGTCCATCTCAATTGGATTCCCATACCACGCATGGGTCATCAAAAAATCAAGTGCATGGGATGTTGATGACAATCCACTGGCAAAATGATTCCTGTGCCGGTGCCGCAAGACGAGGCACCGAGATACCCAAGGGCAATGCTGAGTTCAGATAACGGTGGTCCGACTAGAGGTACATTCCCACTTTTTCCGTGCTTTTCCGTCACTGACCGTTGCTATGATGCATGAAAGGAGTCCGTGAAGCACGAGATAGGATTGATTCAAGATACCTGGTGGACCAATCGTCATGTCCCAAGGTATGCATGTGAGTATAGCCTACATTGCCGCTTTACAACATGATTATCACATCTGCATAACCGGTCATGGGCCTGACCCAATCTCCTTGGTCGTGCTCGCAACAGCTCCAATCAGGGCCGATGATCACTACGTGGTTGGCTCCTCTTCTCTCCTTCCATCATCCGAGATGGATGTGGTCAATGACATGCACACCCTTCACCACACCGAGTCACTATGCCGCAAATCCTCCTTCTATTGGCCTGGCCGCTATGAATACAGCTACTTGAGATGGCCGCCCTACCCTCTCAACGACTTTCGCCCCACGCTCAATGCACTTATTTCGACGCTTTCCCTGACTGGGGATGAGGGTATTTCCTTGGGGGCGAGCCTTTAACTAATGGGTATCATAATGCACAGGAAGACGGTGACGACAACGATGCCAGGTACCAGTAAACTTATCCAGCATTTTGGGACCCACCCTGCGACGTCATTGATGATGTGGACAGGGATAAGGCTACTCGCTTCCTTCAAGTTTATCAGTTTGGCATGAACTTGCGGTACTACAACGTGGTCGATGATGATTTCGATGACTACGCTGACGATGAAGACGCATTGCAAAGGAACCGGGTTTGGCTTCGCATTGTACTTGATGTCATTATGTTTACACGACTTTTAGGTCTTGGAAAACCATGGAGTCTTTCATTGATACTTCTCAATCCGGCCCTGGAAAGGAATCCTGTGAACAAGAGATGGGATCTGGAAGCACAGGTCCATGTCAAGGAGATCAAAGTAGTGTTTGACTCGTAGTGTCCTTTTGTTCCCGTGTGCTGATTTTACGTGTTTATAGACTACCCTTATTGTGACCCCACCCGCACTCGTGTCCTAATGGGTGGACGAATTCACGGCTCATGCTCCTGATCTCAAAGTTTTTGAACACAAGGGGTGGGCAAAAGTCAAGGTCCCTATAACGGTGGCCGACATGAAGGCTGAGGTGGCGAAGCGTCGTCCTGTGGCTACAAAAGTTCCGTCCAAGAACAAGTTGAGTGCCAAGCGTTGTGGCAAGGCCCGTTCCAATGGTGTGGAAAACGAAGACGTGGTTATGGATGACGGAGACATGAAGCCGAATGATATTGTGGATTGGGCTAGCTATATCAATCAGTTTGACGTGTGCATCATGACGTACAAGGTCCTCCGAACGGACAGGCCCGTTGCCCGTGCTCCTCCCGAACGGTCTCGCAGAGAGGTGAAGTCCAGATGATGAGCGCAGGCAAATCCGAGTCCGTTTTCGTCCTGCTTCGCAGATTTGTTTGTGCTAATGTCGTGATCCCAGGGAGATGGTGCCCCCCACCCCCTGTTTGTCTTCTTTCGCCGTCTCTGAGACCCCAGTGTGTGCTCAAGTCTCAGATCTCATCGGCGTTCTTCGGCTCTTACGCATTGATGACCTTGTCGCGCCCAAGTGACTGTGGAATAGACTTGTAAGACCTGGGTTCAAGGACCAGTTTGCGTCATTGTTCCAAAGGTATTCTGTCAGGTTAGTCTGTTTGTCTAGGAGTCCAAGCTCCTTACTCAATACGTAATATAGGACGCTAAAGTCTAGTGTTGAGTTGATGATCCCTTAGCAACAACGATACTTGGTGAGCATCGAGCTTGGACAGGTTGAACGACACGTGAGTTATCTCCGAGTTTGCAGTGGACCACGTTCGAGGGATGACCTTTTGAAAGGTGTACGACTAGGCCCTTGGACAGGCGCTTGCTGGGCTAGGGCTGGATGCATGTGGAGTTGCCGCCTACGAAGGATAGGAGGTAGATGTGAGCGTTTTGAGAAATAGACTAAGGTTGAGGGGGATTTGCACACATCCCCAGGTGAGCCGCAGGATTTCCTTGTGTATTTGGCAGATGTTGAAACCATCTGTGGTACAAGTCGGACAACTGCAGAAGCAAGGTGATAGGCTGAATAAGCCAGGTGCTTTGGAGAGCATTGCCGTCGTCTTGGAGGTAAGGCTGAATCCTTTGCAGCGAAGACCTGCTCGTGTTCATTGACCCTTTTCTTTAGTCAATGATGGAACAGAACTAGGGAAATTTGATGGAGGACCGAAAAGGAAAGGTGGGTACTTATCACTTCAGTATCTAGGTATTGACACTCACTCATCTCGCGCAACTGCAGCAACACCATGCGGACGAGCGTGATTGGTACCACCACGTGCTCAAGGCTCTGCTCGCTGCAGAAATGGAAGCCAATCAACTCATTGACGAGATTAAAGCTTCCGTGGCGCAGCATAATGTCAAGGACGAAGTTCTCAAAAAAGAAGTTTGAGCATTGAGAGATTCCAGAAATGCAAAGTCGTCCAGTGATAAGAACAGCGACGGCTTCGATAAGGGGAAAAGAAGGCAGCTTGGACGCGATTCGACATCCCCGATCGATCTTGGCCTAGATTCTGACGAAGACGAGGATGCCGAAGACTTTTTCCACCTGATATTCATCTTGCGTGGCACTGAGATAGTACAACCACAGTTCGGTGCCAGAGAACGACCCCGGACGGGTTACAAAACAAGCTGCCAGGACACTCCGCCCAGATACAAGAAGCCGCTCTCCGGGCGACCTGAGCTCACTTGTATCTGAATCCGATTCTATCTCTTCGCATACTGAGGAGACACGCACTCTTAGTCTGTCATCTGCAAAGGAAGCATCCACTCTGTCGCCTTCTCGACGTTCACCGGTCGCAAGTGGAGAGGGCTATGTTGGAGAATGCGTAGATAAAGCCGCGGAAAGTAGGTGTAGTGGCAAATACGCTTGTGTATCACCCTCATGCATCGTTGGTGGTGCAGGTTACTCGGGCGAGTACTCCAGTGGGCTCGCACTCTCTGCTGTTGCACAAGAAGAGCAGGGGTACATTTTGGAAACTCAAATCACCTCAGAAATGAACAAGGACAGTGAGGTAAAAACTTTGGTTACGTGAGTGATGTTTTCCTTGGCTTTTCCTGAGGTAACGATGTTGCCGCTCGTCAATAACAGCAATCCTCCACCAAGCTATCAAGATGCCATTTCTGATCGTTCGCCCGTACACCCGAAGGACCTTCTTCTAGGAGATTAGTCTCTGGAACTGCATGCACAATATCCTGGGGATGTGAAATTGAACACATTCGATACTTTGGGCCACGGAGTTGAATCTCGGGAGGATTTCCAAGCAACATCTCGCCTGGATGGCAGAAACACGGACAGTTCTACTTCCTCGGAGTCTGCGCAGGTTAGAGATACACGCATACGCCAGGAGACTCTGTGAGTACATGTATTTCACACGGGAGGCAACTCAACATGATCCACAGAAGTGTGGGGGTCCGCTCGTCTTCTAAGCTTAACAGAGTGCGTGTTCCCGGCGAGTATGCTGGAATTGGGTCGAGCGAATACGCCAGCAGCACATTGGATTCTGTGACTACACAAGAGCAACTTGGGGTCGATACCCTACATTCATCCCATCCCATCTCATCTTTCGAGGACCGCACCATCTCGGTGACACGTGCCGTTGAGGTCGACGATGAGCATCAACATCAAGAATCCCGGGCACCCACACAAGGCCAGGGATGGACCACTATCGATGGTGCTAGATCCTCTGCTACATACGTTGTTTCTACTGTTTGTGCTCAAGATAGTGGGTCATTGTCCACAATGGACAAGGAGGAAGCGGCTCATCGTCGCTCGTTACCCCTCTCCACTCCAATCACATCGCAAACCAACGAGGAGATCCGGGGCGTTCCCCCCACTGATATCCTCCCCCCAGATCATGAAACCCTGCTCAATACCGGCGTATCTGATGCTATTGTTGTGAAATCTCTTGCAGGGAGCATTACTAAAGGCGACGAACAAACAGAACTGGAGGATGTGCAGTGTAAACCAAACCTGGTCAATTCACCGCCCTCGTGAGTATATCGACCTATGTCAATCATTCTACAGGAGCGATCTGGTTCGTTTATAGTGGATACTCTGTACGAGCATCTGAGAAGACCACCTCATACGAATGCACAACGGAACATCAAGAAACACAACCGTCTCCGACTTTGGTCCCGACCGCTATCAACTCGGGAGTAAAGGCCGAAAGCATTGATTTAACATCGGATCAGCCAACCACCGTCCTCGGTACGACTACCTTACGAGAGGACCACTTCGAGACAACGTCTTCATTCACAGATGTGGATGGTACACAAGTCTCTTTAGACTACATGTGAGTGTTCTTTGTCGTTTTATGACATCATCCTCCCAGTCTGACTTTGCTGTGATCAAAGAGCTGGTCACATCGCTACAGATACTATTGATCAACATGACGAACGCGTCAAGGAAGTGGAAGGTGGATCCTTTAGCAAGTCACGAGAAATCTCATCACAGCACCAGGAACGTGACGCTCTCAGGTTGTACATCTGACCTTCACAAATCGGCAGAACATACAATGGCTGAGGAGGAAAAACAGATTGGAGAATCCTCGTCTCGTGGACCGTCTGTCATAAGTATTGGCCCCATCGGTGAGCTGAACAAGGAGCTTGAGATCGATCTTCGAGGACGTTTGGTTCTACGAGAGCAAGTGCCAGTGACTATCACCACCACCAATGCGCACGACGAAATTGACATCGGAAATAATCGAGCTGAGCTAGTTCCTTGGTATGTACTTACGGGATTATTCTAGTTCTCCCATGACGAGCATTTAGCTCCGACTCGGGACAAATTTCTACAGGCAAGACAAGCAAGTCGTTGATGAGGGTGTTGTCGACACGACTAGTATGTCCAGTTTGTTTTATTGCATTTTTGATCGGACTGATAACCAAAACGTAGCGTCTGACGCGCAGACAAGCTCCAGTATCACCCGCACTTCGAAGGACTTTGAGACGTGTACCTCTTCTACTGAAACACGGACGCTCAAGGAACACACATCTGTCGCTTCATCCGAAACCCTCGCTCCAGACCGTCCATCTCAAGACGTTCTTGAGTCCGCTGACCCCTCTCTGCTCTTCCCATCCCACACCGTTCTCCCCGCACCTTCCCGCACTACTGTCATTCTTGTGCGCCCTCACAATGCCCACTGCAGACTCGGGGCCCACAGCGACCGTGGCAACGCCATTTCCCGCAACGAGACCCCCATTCAGTTTTCCGCCTGGCGAGTCCGTACACCAGACAAGCGAGACAGACGTTGAGGCAGTCGAGGATGAAGAAAAACAACAAGTTAGAAAAGCAGCATTGGAGCTCATGGTCACGCTAAGCTCGAAACCGTCAATGGTGAAATGCGTAGAGGGATGGACGCCGGCCACCGTACGTGCCTGTCTGGAAGGCATGGGAGAGCTGCCTGAGGATGGGCTAGAAGCGTGGTTAGAAGCTGACGTATGTGTCTTTTTCTCTTTCGGAAGCGTTAGGATTGATTCGTTCCTGGGAAGCCATCCAAGGAGTCGCAGGATGAAAGTTATCCGCAAGTCTACGAACAGTCCCTCGATCGCCTTGCATGTGCTCTCGCAGGGAAAGAAGTTCTTCCACCTGCCTTTCGATATATCCCATCTATGCTTTTGAGCTATGATTGGCGATTGCGGCACACAGGTTTGATGGCGATCGCTGCCATAGCCGAGGGCACCAGCAAGGTTTGTCCTTCGTCCCACATTCTTCCTTTTCTTCACTATTTGGTCCAGGTATTGCAACTCGAGCTCGGCAAAGTCGTAGAGCGAGACGTCCATTCATCATTCCATATATGCACGTCTGAGTAATATTTCTGCAGCCTCGTCACCCCAATGTTCAAGGATGACCATCCTCGGGTCCGTTATGCGGCATGCCAACACTTGTAGGTGTCTGCAAGTCCTTCCAGCGATGAGCGCGCGCTAAGTGAAAACCCAGGGGTCAACTATGTACGGACTTGGAAGTAAGTACTGCGATTTGTCAGAGAGTAGATTTCATGTCTTGTCGCTAGGAAGTGATTCAAGATCGTTATCACCAACAACTCTTTGCAGCATTAATACCAGCACTTGAAGCCCCCGAACCTCAGTAAACGAGATCTGACACTGTATATCTGTAGTCGTGACAGCGTCCATGCGCACGCGGCGGCCGCACTCATCAATTTCTGCGAAGGTGTCGAGCGGGATGTGCTCGTTCCGTACCTCGACCCCATCGTAGAACAGTTGCTTAAGCTACTTGATCCTGGCACTGGGATAAAGCTATGAAACAATACATTCAAGAACAGGCCATCACGACGTTAGCTATGGTCGCTGATGCGAGCGAGACTACATTCGCAAAGGTACGCCATGCTCCCGACATATATATCCTTTCCTGGCCTTAACGACGCAACATTATGATGCGATTATGCCACTGTTACTTAACGTGCTCAGAAATGCAAATGATCCGGGCCATCACAAGTTACGGGTCAAAGCCACGGAATGTGCAGGGCCTATCGGTGTGTACGGTCCCTTGCTCATTGCCGATTTGTTTTCATCGTCTTAGCCATGGCTGTCGGACAGGTCGTATTTCGACCTGATGCACGGCCCCTCATCGACACGCTGATCAATATCCAGAGTCCCTTTCTGAACTCACGCTTTGGCTGACTCACCGATCACTGTTGCCAGATTCTCCGGTTGATCCATCCGATACGCTTCTAGCGACGTACCTGATCGCCACTGGGCCAAGATGTGTCAGGCACTGGGAACTGAATTCGAGCCGTACCTGCCCCTGGTCATGCCACTGTTGCTCAACGCAACAAGCGCCAAAGCAGACGTGTCAATCTACGGTAAGTGCGCGATCGACTCATGTGTGGCATCCTAACGGCCCCGCCTGACAGACGAGGACAAGCAGTACGAACGCGAGGGATGTGAAACGATCTCCATGGACGGTCAAGTTGTTGGTATCCGCACCTCTGATCGACAAAAATGTCAGGCGTTTGACACCCTCGTCATCTATTGTAGCGCCCTCGGCGGACGCTTTGGCCCGTATCTCACACAAACGCTCGAGCTCACCCTGCCTGCGCTTTTCACGAGGGCGTCCGGGAGGCGGCGTGCAGGTACGTCCGTTTGTTATCGCCCCCTTCTCCTTCCTCACCGCGAGGATAGACTCGTCCCGCTCCTCGCCTCGTGCGGTAAATCCAGCAACACGCTCACGCCAGTCATGGTCCCTGCCTTGCTGTCCAAGCTGATCTACTGCACCCGGATTGAGTCCGACCCCTCGTTTCTCGTGTCGCTCTACCACGCCATCGGGGACACCCTTTGTGTCATTGGGACGGGCGCGCTCGAGCCCACCATCGCCGAGAAGCGGAAACGACGGTTCCCCCAAACGCGCCCAGTCCAGCGCTCGGAACAAGTTCTGTGCCACCGAGTCCAGGGCCGGATGCACAGGAAGACGAGGACGAGGATCCCGCGAGGCTGGAGGAGATGGTGGACTTTGCGCTCAAGGACATGGAGAAGACGCTGAAGCTGCTTGATGCGCAACATCCGTTGTTGATCGCGGTTGCGAGCATGCGCGATCTCGGTCGGGCGTACGGAAATAGTGATGGGGAAAGCTGACACCAGGACGGGCTCAGGGTGGCCTGATGGGCTTGTTGTATGTATTAGGTACAAGCGCCCAACTTTTCAATGAACCTCGTGTGCCCGCTGACTGCAAAGCGAACGGACACGCACACTCTCTAGAAAAGCAGACTTCATATACGGTACATAGTTGACACGACACAGCGCAATGCCAGCATAAACACAACCAGGTGGTGACGAACAATTGGCTGACCCGATGGAATCCAAAAGCAAACACGCACAAGGCGGAAAGTGCACGAGAAGAAGCGGAGACGTAGACTGTGTACAACGGTCCTACGGGTAAACGAGGACCGAGGGTAACAAAAGATTAAATGGAAAAAAGAAAAAAATTCGTTCGGTGGCTTGTGTGGTCAGCTGTCAACAAGGCAGCGGCGTGCAGGTAGAGCGATGATATGATATGTACGGTGGCATGCTAGGGAAATGACAAGGAGTATTCACAAAGATAATGCAAGCTGGACGAAGGACCACGTCAACAAACACAAGAGATGGTGTCGGTAACAAGAGAATAGATAGCGAACACAACTCAGAGCTCAACAGACGATAGAGAGAAAACAAATGAAAGCGAAGGAACGAATCCTACAATATACCAGAGTCTTTAAGGGCATTCTGCAGGATCGTCTCCTTCACGGCCGCGAATACGAGACGAATGTTCGTCGTATCTGTTGCTTGTGTGAGACTGGATACGGGTCAGCATCGGAACGCGGGAAGGCAGACAAGAGCCTACTGTGGATAAACGGAGAGACGCGCGCGGTTTGTTTGCATAAACCTCCAGAGGATGTATTTGGCGGCTTTGTTGATATCAGCGCCGCCTGAGTACTCTGGGAAGTATTTCTCCAAGGGGACCTAACAGCACATGAGAACCCAACCAGTGAGTCTGCTGTGTAACGTACCTTCGGAAGTTTGGTCTTGAATACATCGATCTTGTTAAGGAAGAGGATGATAGACGTTCTCAAGAACCACCTGGAGTTTATGATAGACTCGAAGAGAATGAGCGATTCGACCATACGATTCTATGAGGCAGGGTTTAATGGCACGATGAATGGCACGCGGCGTGATAAGCATACCTGATTCTTTTCCTCCAACAGGACTTGGTCGTACTCGGAGAGCGCTGTGCAGAAAATGATACTTGTTACACCTTGAAAGCAGTGTATCCATTTCTTTCGTTGTGAGCGCTGACCACCAACATCAAACATGTGAATCCTGTACAACGTAAGACAAGACGAAAGAGCATGAATTGTCAACGACAGACTGTAGTTGACCCATTGTAAACCGCGTCTCCGTGATCCCCGTCGTTTTTAGCCGAGCTCGTAAAACATCTTCGGCGGTTGGGAGATAAGCAGCAGAGCCTATCCGTCTGGCATTTAAAAAGAAGCTAAAGGGTGCTGGTGAGCATTTGAGTACAAGAGGCAACTTGAAACGGACTAGACCGCATTATCCATCAAGTAGAAGTCGCTGCTGTGGTCCATGAGTTGAGGAATCACAGGATCTTGCCACAGCTGGTAGATTGCATCGGCGATTTCGGAAGAAAAGACGAAATTGGGGGATTGGTCGATACGGTAATCGAAGATGCGGTCGGTGTTTGTCTGAGGTGATGGGATGAGATCTGACACGGGGCAGAGTGTAGTAAGATGAGCATACACGGTTATTCGGGTCGACGCAATCAAGGCCGATCTTGCGCATTGCGAGAACGATAGCTTGTGCGCTATCGAGTGTATTGCAGTAAATAGTGGGTCTATAAGTCTGAAGCTCGTCAGGGGTGAAACCGCCTTGATGAATAATCTTCATTTGTTTGACAATAGTTGATTTCCCCGACTCGCCGGATCCTAGAAGTAGGCTAAGGTAAGGAGGAGCGGAAAAGGCGCCCGGTGGAAAAGGAAGGGGTGACGAACCGAGAAGAAGAATCTTGCACTCCTTTCTGAGTCTTCTCGAGTCCTCTTCAAGCTGGCGGTCGATAGCATCTGATCTTGCCTTTTCGGCCCTGTCCTGCGAGGAGATGCAGTTGCCCATGTTGACAAGTCCAGGTAAGAGGAACGACTTGCCTCAGGGAACTTTTAAATTGTATCGGCTAAGACTTGCGGTAGGCTATTACGTTGGCCTGCAGCCGATGCCTCGTCCGGCATCCGACACGCCCTCCTGTAACTTTGCATAACCCACAATTGGGGGTGTCCTAGGCCACATCCTCCACCTTCGCCTCCGCCTCCACCTCCACCTCCGACATAGACCCAGACCACGGTCCACTGCACTGCCCCATATGTCCCACACCATGGTCACTGAAACCGGGCATAAGCGCTTACGCAGCTGGTACTGGATTGGGCAAAAGCGTGCGTTCGCAGTTTCGGACTCCCCGCACACTGGCAAATTAGATCATAGCATCCTTACCGCAGATGACAGTTCATCCATCTCAATCCGCGAAAACAGGGTCTATGGTTGATTAGCCAACGTCTCGCTGCAAGTGGCTGTCATTTTCGGCGCCCATTGAGCAAGCTTGTCTTCGACATCTTCAGAAACAGGGAGTGAGTAGAGATGAAAGCTATTTGCTTCCTCATTGCAAAACCCGACGAATTTCTTGTTTTTTATAGCTTCTCTGTCACGTTGAAGAGCCCGTCGACCGTCGACCCAACGCTCAAATCTGCGCCGTGTTACGGCTTTGTCACACGCAGTCAGTGGCTAGGGTATGTTCCACCCCCAGACTTAGAGAAAATGCTCACTGACCGCGGGGCTCGAACTTGCTGTGCGCTGCGGTGCCCTTGTTGACTGTAGCGGTCTCTAGGTGAGCTTCACCTCACAATATTCTAGCGTGTTAGGCTGCAGTTATTCCAGGTGCTTGTTTCATTCCCAGATGTCTGCTTCATCTCCAGTCGACCCGCCTTGCCTGTATGCAGCTGCCCAAAGTGAGCTATATTCTACCCCGTTCGCTGATTTGCCCTTATGCCCTCCACAGCTTCTTCGTTGCAAGCGGGTAATGCCGTTGCGTCCGTGTGGTAGGCTCGAGCTCGTAGCTACACTTTTCAAGCTCAAAGCCTTGGGGTTCATTCTGTCATCTCATGGCTTTGTCAGGCGGTTCAGGAGGCGTTGACGGCATCTCAGAGTCTGAGGTATGTTGCTTTCATTGGTCGAGGTGTGGTGACTGTTTGGTCTAGCTACTGTTATTGACATGCGTCCTTCTCGCGCTGAACGCCATGTAGAAACTGGTCGTCATTGGGGGAACTGTCGAAACAGCGTGATGCGCCTCCGTGTCTGCTTGGAATGGTTTCATCGACTGTACGCTCCATCCCCTTCCTCCACCTCCATGCTCACCTTTTTCCCGACAGCATCTTTCCTGACCGCACACTTTAGTCAGGAGGATTACCCTTATGACTGGTGAGCGACCTCTTCTAGGTGGTGTCTTCCGCGCTGACGGCGAGCAGGCTGATGCATTGGCTCTCCAAAGTGAGGGTGCTTCTGACTTTCGCAACTCCTGCACCGCTCATTTGCCGTCTAGCAGTCGCGAATTTGAAATAACGACGTGTACGCTTAGTCGCAACGGCCTCACACAGAGTCCACAGCCGGCGACCTGGAAGACGAGGATGACATCGAGGACGAAGATGTTCTTTTGCACGGCCGTCGAAAACGCAAAGTCTCGTTTATGCGTAGAGTTTGCTCAGCAATAGCTTCCTCTGCTCCACAATTCGGTTCTCATCCTCGGCAGACACGACTCACAGGATCTATTACCATGGCCATTAGCTTAGGGTGTGTATGCTATCATTATCCACGCCCTCTGAGAACCCATCCGTTTCCGGCTTTTAAAGATAATACGGACGAAGCGCTATCCGGATTATGGTCACGGCGCATCCCTCAAGATTAGGTGACTCATAATTGATTCACCGACGTGTTTGGCTTAGCTCACGTCGGCGTAGCGTTGTTGCTCGCAGCAACGATATCCTCAAAAAGTTAGTCTTGGAAGCCAAACGGGGGAGTAGTACGAGAAGGATGCCTGTCTTTATGGCTGATACGTGAGTCGGTCGTTACCGGGGCTAGCAACCATACTGACCTAGAGCCATTAGGACCTATGCTTGTTGGAGGTGGAACGGTGCTCGCCAAAAGCGGCCCATGAGTTCTATTGTGCTCCAACCGGGAGTCAAGGACATGCTCTTGGCGGATTGCAAAGACTTCCTGTGCTCGGAGGATTGGTGAGTGGAATGCAGAATCTTCCAGGCCCATCAAATAATACTATTTCTCCCAGGTACGCTGAGAGAGGTCCGTGGACGTGATGATGTGAGAGCTCGCACTCACCGGATCCATGCGCAGGTATTCCATTCCGTCGGGGATACCTTCTTTATGGTGTTCCAGGAAGGTTTGTCATCTTCCCATGATATTGTGTACCGAATATTAGGGCGTGTGGGTGAACTTTACCCATGCAACAAAGTGGCAAGTGGAGGGCATCTTCAAATGCTTCTTCCTCTCCAAGCCCGCTGCGTCCTCCACAGTGACATTCGCTTGTTGGGCCTCTCGTCATTGAGGTAGGACGCCAAGCCAGAGACCTGGACAAGACCACCGAGCACGTTGAGGGAAAGTCGGGGATCGATACCGAGCAGGGCGGCCTTCTGATGATGGGTGGTTGTGGGACTAACAGTGAGTTCCGTGTCTGTGATATAAGCCTCCACTTCTTTTCCCTTGTTCGCTGGACACCGAGAAAGCTTATTGAGCGTATGTCATAGAGTCCTCCGAGTCGGACAGCACGTGGGAATGTCAAAAGGGACTGGAGTAATAGTAGGGGCCTGGCGGGGCATACTACTAGTTTGCCTTGATACTTGATCGACCATATATGCATTATAACTCATGGCATATGGTAGTAATGGTACGTGTCAAGCCCGCAGTTATTGGTGCGTACTCACGCTTAATTGGTCATTCCAAACCGCATCAGGCAACTGCGATTTGGTGGTCATAGTGTCATTACTATTATGCAACATAAATGGTGACACTCAGGTGCTCAAAACAGCCCCAAAACAGGGCCTCATCAGGAGTCAGTGATTTCTACTTTGAACTCCCCTATTACATGTAATCCTTTTCATCCATATCATTCAAAAACCAATTTGCCTCAGTTTTGGCCCGGACTTCCTCTGGGATCTCAGTCAAGACCCTGAGCTTTAGCAGCTTGGCAAGGGCTATAGCCATCGCGTAGTGTTCGTTGGACACCCAGGTCTCCGTCTCGAAACCAACCATGCCTCGGCACCCCTCAAAGTTCTCGTCTGCCACCTGCAGTCTTGCACTCAGCTCCTTCGTCTTGCGTAGGTCCTCAGGTTCGAACATGACTGGACACGGCACACCTTCCACGGAAAGCCTCCCCCACATCTCTGTTGCCTCTATCAGTGTAGCCTTCAGCGCGTGGGTCTCACCCTCCCATGGAGCGCCGGCTTGGTCAAAAAGGCGGCAGATGAACATGGACACTGGGTCCGACAACACATCATGATGGAGCTTATTGTACTTCTCCATGTTCTTGACATAGTGGAAGTGGACGAGACGGCGGTGGTAGAGTCCCATCGCATGACTCTGCTCGAATTGGTCTAAACCGTCCATATTCGCCGGCAGAGAAGGGGAGACGAGAGCCTGCGAGACAGGATCGTCATAGTTCTGCAAGCGATCCGGTATACCAGCGAGGAGAAACAAGGGTAGGATCGAGGTGTGTTGCCAGTCGAGCAGGCCCACAATTTTCAACTGATTAGAGTCTGACGACGTCGACACGATGACGTTGCTTGGCTGGAGATCGGGATGGCGGATACGGAAATGATGGAAGGCTGAGTTCCTGGGGGTGAGCGAGGATGCGATAAGAAGGTACCGTTCGAGATTCTTGATGTGGTCCGACGGTAACTGCTCCTCGTGCCCATAAGCCTCCCTTCTTTCACGCTGGAACGGCAGGAGCGGTCGACCGAACTGTTTCAGATACGCCAGTTCTTTGCGAGCTGCTGCTACGAGCGTCGCCTCGGTGCTTCTGTCTATAGTCTCTATTAGTTCCGGAAAGCTCAACAAGAGACAAGGCAGAGTGGCGTACACGGTCCCCTGTCCACGTCGAGCTGCGACCTCCTTCCGTACCACATATGTAGCCTAACATCTGGACCGACGCAGAAGCACTTGTTGTTGAGTGGGATGCTCGTCCTCCCCGCCGCCTTCTCCAGGTCGTTGGTGTAGTAGAGGCTTCCACCAGCAGGAAAAGGAATCGACATCATACGAGACTCGAGTCGAACAAGTTGACGCAAGACCGAAACGATATCCGCTTCCTCCAGCTCCAGCCACAGGTCGCTGAGCTTCGTTCCCCTCATAAACTCCATGAAAATATATTCCGTCTTCGCAGCGTTGTCCGGCGAAGGAGAGTAACCATAAACCTCGGGAACAGGCAGCCCAGAGGAACGGAGGAAACGCATTGTGGCCACTTCACTAGCGATAGCGTAGAACTTTGGGACCGTGAGGGGGTACGGGATCCGGGCTACCATCTCGAAGCCGCCGTGCATAGTGATAAGGAAAGTCCGATTGAAGCCACCCTCGGCGAGCTTCACAAATGTGTCGATATCTTGAGAACTCCGACCAACAGACTGTGCCGCGAGTCGACAAAGCTCGTCGACGTCGAACTCACGTCTGCGTTCTGCAAGGCGAAGATCATTGTTGACGCTGGATGTGCGAGGTTACGGATTAAGCATATACACCAGCGAACAATATCATGATGTATAAGACTGACAGCCAGCGTCCCGATGAATAGTTGAAGAGATCATCAGGGGAGTCTGTCATGCTTGAGAATCCACGACGTGACAGCTGCCAACAGGTCCGAGTAAAGTTGGAGATTGGGGAGGGGTATGCTGAACGCAGCGAGGAGAGAGGACGGCACAGAGGCGGACAGATATAGACTGGTAGTAAATTGAAGATGAGCCTCACACGCTTAAGGGAGTAGTGCATGCAAATATGTTGGAAGAGATATCAAATTTCAAACTCGAAAAGAAGTAAACCAAGTAATAAGCCGTTCGGGGCTGTGCGGTGACCAGCTTCCCACGGTCGGGGGGCGGTGAAGTCGAGTGCGGAAACACTTGCACGCCAATCGTGCAAGCACTAAGTTATAGTACTGTTGCTGCACTCGGATGAAACACAACGAACGGCACAATGAGGGCGACCGGTGTGGGGACTGGGACGACATGGCCGAAAGTATCGTGAACGTCTACGTGACCCCGACACTATAGTAATGACCGGCGAAATGCATACTTGGTGGAGGTCAATCATGGGTTGCCAGTGAGAAAGCGAAAGCGAAGCCGAAAAAAGTTCTATTGGATTATTTCATGAGTTATTTTATGATGTCTGGCATCAGTACTTGTAGCTGCATTGTACTTAGAAGTGTCCGAATCTGTTTTCGCTCTGATGATGACGGCGAGTACAGTGTACAGACTAGGCATTATGTAAATGCTTCTCCGGCAGCCTCAAGGGCCGCCTTGACCTCCTCCATGGTTGCTCCTTTCTTAACCAAAACTTTCGCCATGACTGCATCAGTGCCGTTCTTGTCCCTCCAAGCCTTGATAGACGATGGTATTTTTCCGGCGTTGGGCTGCATCTTGAACATATGGCACTCAGTCCCATCGTCCCGCGTGACTACCGTATCATAGTCGAAGCGGATCCCGAATTTCTCCTGGTCGGCGGATGTCTTGGGGTAAGCGGTTTTGCCGCGGGCTGCAGATGGATTCGAAAACTTCTGCCACGTGTTGCCCTTCATGGCTTCGGCAATAAGTGCTTTGATGACTTTATCGGACATCTATGGTCAACGTTAGTCAAGATCATAGAGAATCATGAAACGTACACTGAGAAGGTGCAAGTTCTTGTTGAAGATGATGTGGCGTACCCTAATGGGTTTTGCCACAGTTGTGGTGTGGTAACCTAGTGGCCCGGATTTGTTGATCGGAGTCTGATATGCTGGCAACTCGCTGGGGTGAAACTTTCCCTCTAGCCAACCTGATGACGTCTGTCATGTCAGAGAGCCCTCCTCTTAGTATCGACACCGCCAGAAGCTACCAGCCCCACCGCAGATCTAGAGCAGAACGTTCGAGCATAACCGTCACGCAATTCCTCTCCTCACAACCAACACACCTCTCACAAGAACTCCGTCCGCGGTATGATGAAAACCGGAAGGCGAGCAGGGGCACCCCAAATGACGGGCTTGGTGCAATGCTTGCGTAGTTCCCTACCAACATCACGCTGTCCGAACACCCTCCGAACGAAGTCCGAACATGCGCATCACGTGCATGCTGCGTCCTCCCTCTTTGACATCATAGGAAGCTTCGCATTTTCATGTCAGCCTCCGCATGCGCCGTCTCGGGCATGTACCCCCTTCGTGCGCACACCCTCCACCATCACTACCACCGCCACCATCCCATCACCACCATCACCGCAACTGCAATGAAGACGGCGTGCCCGCCACCAGTGACCACCACCACGACCGCAACGAAAAGGACGAGGGAGCGCGGGCAACGCGGCGGCGTGCCCACCACTACCACGACCGCAACGAGAACGAGGAGGCGTGGGCAACATGAGCCACCACCATGACTGCGACCACAACCAGGAGGACGAGCGGGCGCAGGCAACGCGACGGCATGCCTACCACCACCACGACCGCAACGGAGAGGACGAGCGGGCGCGGGCAACACAACGGCGTGCCCGCAGCCACCACCACCGCGACCGCAACGAAGAGGACGAGGGGGTACGGGCAACGCGACAGCGTGCCCACCACCAAGACCGCGACGAAGAGGACGAGGAGGCGCGGGCAACGCGACGGCGTGCCCACCACCACCACCATCGCGACCGCGATGAAGAGGCATGGGGAACGCAACGGCGTGCCTGCCACCACCACGGCGACCGCAACAACGAGGGCGAGGGGGGCGCGGGTAACGCGACGGCATGACTCCCACCTCCGCCGTGATTACGACGGGGACGAGGGGGGTGCAGGCAACGAAGAGGACGAGGTCGTATCCCACCTGCCCTCTGCCCTCCGAGCCCGCCCTCCTGTGGCTGATCTGCATTGCACCATGTACGTCCTCTTTGTTCCTGGCCTCTTGATTCTCGCTCATCCATCTTGTCTATCTAGCCCGTAGCCAGCGATCGCTCCCGCCGCCCTCTCTGCCCTGTCTCGTCCATCAAACTACACCCGCCCTCTGAGCCCGCCCTCCTGTGGCTGATCTGCACTGCACCATGTACGTCCTCTTTGTTCCTGGCCTCTTGATCTTGCTCATCCGTCTTGTCTATCTAGCATGTAGCCCTACGATCAGCAGTCGCTCCCGCCGCCCTCTCTGCCCCCTCTCTCGACCATCAAATCACACCCACCCTCTGAGCCCACCGTGCAAGAGTCAAGACCTACTCGCTGTGCAGGCCATTCGCTCCTGCAGTCCGCTCCTCCATCTCTTTCGTCCATCAAACCGCACCCTCTGAGCCCGCCGTGCGAGAGTCAAGTTCTACCCGCTGTGCTGTACGTCCTCTTTTGTTCCTGGCCTCTTGATCTTGCTCATCCATCTTGTCCATCTAGCCCATAGCCCTGTGATCAGCAATCGCTCCCACCGCCGCCCTCTCCCTATCTCTCTCATCCATCAAACTGCACCCACCCGCATGTGCCATCTCAGTGCGGGCAACGTGAGCCACCACCATGACTGTGACCGCAATGAGGAGGACGAGTGGGCGTGGGCAACTGACGGTGTACCCACTACCACCATGACCGCAACAAAGAGGATGCGGGCAACGTGAGGGCTTGCCTGCTGCCACCACCACCGCAACGACAACGATGAAGAGGACGTGGGAGCGTGGGCAAAGCGACGGGGTGCCCACCACCACCATGACCGCCCACTACCACCATGACCGCAACGAGGAGGACGTGGAGGTGCTGGCAATGTGACGGCGTGCCCACCATCATGACAACGACGAAGAGGATGTGGGGGCGCAGGCAACGCGACAGCGTGCCCATCACCACCACGGCGATTGCGACGAAGAGGATGAGGAGGGCTTGGGCAACGTGATGGCAACTGGTCTACAGCCACCTTCGTGACCGATTACCTGCCAATTATGCTCTTCCCCGTACTTTACATTATTGCCAGGCTTTTCATGCGCGTACGTTTTGTCAACCCGAACGAGATGGACTTTGTTACCAACGTAGCTGAATTTGATGCAATCACGTACTCATTTTCTTTTCCTTTCTTGTGTCATTTTGATTGATTATGTCGTCAAAACAGGGAGGACGAGCCCCCACCCAAGAATAAGTTGGAGGCGTTTTGGATGTGGCTCGTGCGTACTCTTATTTGTTTCGTCTGTCTTATTCTGCTCACTCGTCATTAGATGTAAATCGGAACAAATCACTGAATATCTTTCCAATTACCGTGTTTGTCTTGTCAATACCACCTTTCATTCATTCATTCGTCATGAGATCGCATCTAGGCTATACTAAGGTCCCGTAAGCCGCCAGGTAAATAAATCAGTTTGCTGATCGCGGCGCTCTGTCCCTATCTACTTGCCCACCATATCCGAAGACATTTTCCTCACAAATTGCGCACTTGTGGTGTCTGAATATTGCAGGCCGCCACTTTCTGCAGGCGTCCTCTATTTTCCCACCTACTTAATATGCACTTCGATCTCCGTAACTTGCCGTTCAACGGTGGCCCTGCGCCTCGTCAAGTTTTTTGCCCACCAGGCTCCCCGACAATACTGTCCCTTGTGGTACAATTCAACTTCTTGAGGGTGAACGCGCGTGGGATGAGCGACCGCTTGTATGTATGAAAAAAAGCACAGGCCGTCGGTAGCGACGTTGTATTTGATTTTGATATGTGTGAAACGAACATGCTTACTTAGCCGTTTATGTGGATCGGCTGTCTCCGATACAGCTTTCTTTCCAGGACATGACCGACACTGTAACAACGGGACACAAAAGAAAACGTAGTGTCGAAGACACGCCAGTGGATGTAACTGAGATCGGAGAAGCTGTGGATATGCTCCGCCGTCTCAAGTGTCGGTTGGAGAATTATGATGACACTGAAGCTGAAATGTCTTCGATTATGCAAGCAGTCGACCGATTGAGCACCATGCTCAAGAAAGTCAAGTGCCCTGTGAGCGTTCCATGCCATTCACCTAGCCTCTACTAAACTACTTTTCTACGTCGTAGAAATATAGTTTCTCGTCTTTGAGTTATGAGCACTTGCAGAAACTAGGTATTACAGGTAAAGCTCTGATAATTGCGCCAGACCAACTCCGTCAATTGGTAAAAAATCCAAGCTTGGTAAAGAATGTAGAGCGCCTTCATGAGCACCTCATGGATATATATGACCAAGTACACATGGAGGTTCGGCTCGTATTCCTGCTTTTTCGTCTAACAGAATCATATACTTCATAGTACGAGGCAGGGTCACGCATGGTGATCGATTCCGTGCTTTTGACCCTAGGGAAAATTAACAGCAATGAGGACATGAAACTGAAAGTTGCAATATTTCCCGAAATGAGGGTCCCCGTCAACGAGCCGATCTCCCTACTTAACGGGGGTCACATGCAGTTGTCGGGTACCATCGACTACGCTGTGATAAAGTACAAGGATATTGACCGGAACCAAGGTGAGTTGCTGGTTCTGCCGACAGAAGGTTGTTCGTTCAAATTTCTTTTCGCTCAGAGCGACTTCTCGGTGGTGGTGAGAGGACGGACGTCAACGTCATTCGCTACGGACAGCATCGCCTTTTCCTAGTCGAGGCAAAACGAATCGGTGGAAACCAACTTTACCCATATATACCTGAAGCCGTTGGCCAGGCGTTCGCGTTGGCGCAGCAAGCCAAGTATGCATCGATTAGACTCTCATTCCATATTTGTTAACATATTTCTAGGGAAAGTACTGTTCGCTTCTGTCTTTCCAACGGGGGGTCGTGGATTTTCTTCGTGTTGAAACAGTTGGAAGGCAAATGGCATTACTTCGCAACATCTCCGTACAAGATCACCCCCGAGGCACTCTCCAGTTCGAAAGGTCGTAGTAATCTTGCTGATCTCCTTGCGCTACTGCTTGAGTGGGTGGGTTTATTCCTTCTTCCGCGCGGTCATATCCTGAATGCCCTCCAGTTGAGTCCAACGTGCAACGATTTATGTATTTACGAGGATTAACGCCCAGAATGCTATCCTCTCGCGTTGCCCGTGTTTTCTTGCATGACTCCAGTTGAGAGGAACCACAGTGCAAGTAGTGATGTCCGCGTCAGCGCGTTGCACTCATGTTCTCTAACTGCGCAGGAAGGGCCCGGGAGTTCTTGAAGGGCTTGATATTTGGACAAACAAAGCCGGGTGGAGTACATAGACTGTTCCCCAACTTGTCACTCGTGTCAGTCCATCTTCAATACCACCACAAAAGACGCAAAATGATGAGACGGTGGGAGATGTTCTTGTAAGCTGGTGCTCGAGACACGTTTTCGCGCCAGATATGTCAGACTACGAGTTGCATAGTAATCCATCTCAACAAGCACAATTTCTGCGCAGATTGGCTGCTTGTGAGCGTTAAGCAGCCAATGAGATGTGCTGTCATTCTGATAGAACCGACTTTGCACTGTGAAAATAACAATACATGAGTTTATCTACCATGACATGATCCGACCATAGGATGGTAACAACACGACTCTGATGCGATTCGAATGGTGGTTGCCGGAGAAAGAAACTGATGATGCATGTGAAAATGATTCGAACTGCACCGTGAAAAAGCGAGCAAGTGCCGGCAAGACGAGAATGGACTGGGCCAGAGAATGGAAGGGATGAACAAGCGATGACAGAGAGCGAGAGCTGGCAAGATGAGAACGGAGTGGATGAAAGCAGCCCCGAGAGTGCTCCGTGTGCACTGTGCCTATGAATCTATGACGCAGTGAGCGTGCCAGGCCTACCAGCGCGACTTGGTTCGCCAAGAGCTCTGCGGCGCATGAACCACCCGTCAGTCCATCAGGCTGAATAGTAGTTTCACCAATGACAGTGGTCGAAGTCCTGGTATCTTTGTCAATGGCAGCCTCGGCGCCAGTGTTGCTAGTAGTTACGCGTAGCGGCGTGTGGGAAAATAGCAGCCTAAGTCCACTAGAATTTGGTTCTGCCAGCTGTCAATACTAGCGGTGCAGGCTGAAGCTCGACATCGCCAACATGCCACGAAACGGCTCAATGCCGAACGGAAGTGCCCAGAGGGACTCGTCCGCCGACGTGTCCACACCTTCGATTGTGGGTATAAATTTTGGCAACTCGTACGCGTCCATCGCTGTATTCACAAAGGTCTGTCCATTCTCTGCCTAACGCTAACTCCAACGTCTTATCGCGAGCTAGGATGGTGTCGCCGAATGCATTGCTAATGAAGACGGTGAACGCCAGATCGCATGTGCACTGGCTTTCCACGGAGAACAGATGGTACGCGAATGTGTGATACAGTGTTTTTCCATTCTAACGATCCTGCGCTATCACAGTACATTGGGAACCAAGCCAAACAACAGCTCGTCAAAAACGCCCAAAATACTATCACTGGTTTTCGTAACGTCCTCGGAAAAAAGTATGTTTCGTTCAGACGCTTCGTGACACAGCCTAAGACACGATACAAGGTTTTCACAAGTTCCTCAGGACAAGCTGTCTGTATCCACCCCAGTTATCCAGCATCCTTCCTTGACCGATACACCTGCCTACAAAGTCACCGTCCTTCAGCCCGCCCCATCACCCTTGCCCGCCACTACGACCAACACGCCCTTGACTTCTCGTGTCGCCACCCCGCGATCCGAACCGATCGAAGTAGAACGAATTCTAACTGCATCCGAAGTGACTACTATCTTCCTGGGCTCCCTCCGCCAATCTGCAGAGGACTTCCTGGGGAGAAAAGTCATCGGAGGTGTGATCAGCGTTCCATCCTGGTTTGACATCGCCCAGAGAGAAGCACTTGAAAAGGCTGCCACGGACGCCGGGATTCATGTTCTGCAGCTGCTGGATGACACCAGCGCTGTCGCCGCCTGTGCTTCTGATGCCACAGAGGACCTGCCCAACGATCGGACACAACTTCTCGTAGACCTCGGCGCTTGAACTGTCCGTCTTATCTATCTGCAACGGCCTCGCGTATGCATTGGCATCATTCTCAGACCCTACCATTGGCGGAGATGAGATCGACTCAAAACTGATCCGATTTTTCGCAAAAGACTTTACCAAAAAAAACAAAGACACCGCTGACGGTCGCGCCAGCGATGAATCATCAAGACAAACGTGCGGAGGCGAAACTCCGCCTTGCCGTGGAGCACACAAAACGTACTCTGAGCGCAAGTCCAGGGGCTGCTACCTGCTCTGTCGAGTCTCTCAAGGACGGTTTGGACTATACTGGTTCCATCAACCGCCTTCGGTTCGACATGGAAGTACGGTCGGTTTATGACAGGGTATACGCCAGGGTCAAGGAATTGATAGAAAGCACCGACATCGACCTCTACGAGATCGACGAGGTTGTGTATATCGGAGGGTCGGCCTTGCTTCCCGGCTTGAACGAAACGCTATACCAAGGCTTCTCTGAATCCATCATTACCCCATTCAAGGCAGGAATTGTTGTTGGTGGAGGCGTCGGCGACCCAACCACAATCCTCGCAAGAGGATGCGCCTTGCAAGCGCATCTGCTTGTGTCGCTGGCTCAGGAATCATCGCAGGATCTACTAGCCTCTTTCAACAAGGACAACGATTCAACCAACGTCACTAGTACCAGTCGGACGATCGGTCTCTTCGTGCCTCAAGAGAACGATATAGGACCGTTAGGAGGTATCTGGATATCCCTCATTCTTAAAGAGATGCCGCTTCCTTGCCGTAGAACGTTGACGTTCGATGTGGAGGTCAGTGAAGCTGGTTCAAAAGTTGGATTTGAGCTGTGGGAAGTGAAAGAGGGCGTCAAGGTAGACTATATGAAGCCACCAAAATTCGAGGACGAGGCAGAGGCGGAAGAGGAAGGGGAGGAACCCGAAGAAGTGAAAGAAAAGACACTGACTAAAGAAGCTTACTTGGCTTCGTTGTCATTGTCACCTCGGAGTTC